>JAGKQA010000193.1:0-71124 GCA_022609195.1 Plenodomus libanotidis
AATAATAAATTCAACTTTTAAGAATTATTTATAATACTTATAATTAAATTTGCCTTTCTTTAGGTTTAAATAGTTTAAGTTATATTTATTTAAATTATCTGAATTGCGTTTAAGTATAATAGATAGCAAAGAAATTAGAAAAAAAGCTAATAATTATTTATAGAAATAAAAGAAAAAATAATTTTATAATATTAAGGAAAGATTTTGGGTATTTATGCGAAAATGCTAAGCTTATCTCGGTACTTGCTAAACTATATTAGGCTTAGCAAAGTAATTACAACTTTATACAGCCAATTAGCGTAATACCGAAATTCCTTACTAAAATCTCCGTACCTGTAATTATAATGCCCTGGTCCTAGCGAGCCTCAGCAAATTAATAAGGGACGACTGTGTCTGGTTTCCGCTCTCCCGGATTTCTTGGCCAGCTGTCTCGCTGGCTTGGTGAGACTACCGAGCTGTCACACACATGCTTAAATCGCGCTCTGTTGCATGGCCTCGATGACACGGCGAGACTTGGAGTTGATGACGGTGCAAGGAGTAATCCGGACAAAATTTTCTAATGGCTTACTCACGATCGCCAACAGTAACGAACATTGGAGGGGCTCAAGATCATTAGGCATCTTCCTTGCGACTTGTTCACAATGAAGATGGTGTTCGCATAAAACCTTAGAAACTGACTTGTGCCTGACTATTCAAAACGAAACACGGTTCACACACTCAGTAATCAGCCTAATGAGAACCGTTGGTCCTTGTTTCCCATGACACGTCTGCACGTGATATTTCCATGAGTGACAACTCTCCTTGCTCCGGCCGATGAACCCTTTGCACCTTCATCTGGGGCGTGACCGAAGTGCACAGACCCTTAAATGCTGTCAGCGTGCGCTCGCGGCCGTTCAGATTCATCAACATGAGCAAATCGCGATCGCTGCATAATGAAGTTAGCGGTGTCCTACTCGCGCTTAATAAGGGCGTGTTCGAAAGATATACTCACTGCATTCGACGCTCTCTCTCCCGCGATTCCTGTCCGGGTTCAGGAACGATCACGTCGTTGATGATGACACGATCCTGAGGCCTCAAGCTGGTGGCAAGTTGTTGCAGAATCTTCTGGGCATATTTATCACTCCAGTCGTGCAGTATAAAACGACAGAAGTAAGCAATTGACTCTCCCTCCGCGACTGAGTGTTCCGGTTGAGGCTTCATGAAGTCGTGCGGACGGAATTTGATGCGGGACTTGAGATGATCGGGACAAGCTTTCTCTCCCACGGTAACAGTTTCGGGGAGGTCTTGAACCTCGAAACGGAGCAAGGGATATTTCTTAGCCAGCGCCATCGCTACATGGCCCGGCCCACCACCAACGTCCACAATCAGATGCCCGCCATCCTGCTGAAGAAGATGCCATGGATAGCCACCATCAACGGCATGGCGTACATCATATGCGCCGCCAACCGAGATGCCTCGCATTGCACGGGCGAACATCTCGTGATATTGGAGACCATCGGGCTCGCGAAATCTCTGAAACTGCGAGATCTTCCTGCCAATAGACACACCGTAGGCGGCTTCATCAGCCTCCATGCTGTAGCCGTACATCTCAATGGCCTTAGGGATTGATGCTCCAGCAGGGAACGCAATGTTGGCACTGAGGTCGAGCCAGGCCTCGAGGTCAGGATCCGTCACCAGCAATGCCGACATGGGGTTGTGCGAAACGCGACCACCCGGGAGAGCCTTGAACAAATTGAAAGACGATGCATGCTGCAGAATACGCTCGACCAGAGCAGTCGTGACTTCAGGTTTGGCAACGCCTGCCGCGATGGCCTTGTATGTAGTGGTGCCTTCTAGCGGAATGTGGCTAGCGAATTTGTGTTTCAGCGCAACCTGCAAGGTGGCCGAGGCACAATGTTCGAAGCTAAGTGTCACGAGCTGATCTCGAGGTCCGCGTACAAGCTGGATGATTTGTTCCGCCGCGTCAATGAGAGTCGTTTTGGCAGAGAAGAAGGGAATATTGGCCGAATTGAGTTCAACGCTCGGGGTTTCGGCGTTCAGGGAGGGTTCAGGCAGACCGCGCTCTGTCAAAAAATTGAGAAAGTCGTCGGAAGCCGACGACAGGATGGAGACGAGCTCCGACAGCTCCGTGGCTTGCACACGGGTGGACATTGTGGCGTTGATTAGCAAATGCTGCCAGATGTGCAGCACGCAGGACTGATGGTTGACGGATGTTTGCTATATTGTCCGCACAGAGTACAGATCATCGATTTTGAAATATGATCAAGTGATACGGATCGTAAATTATGTCTTAATTACATGATAATATCGTTGAAGAACTCGAATTCTGTCTACATTCCCGCCGTTGAATCGCGAGCGATGACTTCCGAGCTCGGTCCTAACCCGCCACCTCTTTCGCATACTCCCGGTGCCACTTCGATCGGTAAGTCCTAGGTACTGTCACTACTATCTTCACTATTGCTTGTTGCCGAGGTATTATGTTCGGTGAAAGGAAACCAACAATGCTTGGCGGGTAACTGAATTTCCGAAGCTAGAACTGGAAGCAAGTACCTGAAGATCTACGCAAGAAATCCTACAATGGGTTACATGGTGAGCTCGGTGACATATTTGTCGTCCCAATCGCCGACTGTAACGCCAATGCCTCCCTATTCGATGCACATGTTGTCGTTTCGCGTGGCGTTTGGACGTGTTACCGAATGACACCCATTCATTTCAATGTGCCTGACATAGTGGTGACGTCTATACAATGTTGCTATCAAGAATCGGAATCCGACTTTGCGTCGGACAACGAATCTCGGTCTGTCAAGAATATGCTGCTCGCCGTGCGGCTTGCATGTTAGGATCCCGAGCACCATCGTGCACCGTGCACGGTTGTTGGGACGAGGCTGAGTGACCTGCTTTTGATTGGCTCGGCCAAATCGGGCAAGAGTCAGCCTCGTCTAATTCAAGCGGCTACCAACGAATCCGCTCACCTCGTCGAATCCTTTGACTCTTTAGCGATTGACTCCTGAATCTGATTAGCAGTATTGTCCGTCACGAATTCGTGTACGCCACAAGTCATTCACACCATTCCTCAAGAGTCCATAGCACGTCGCGTTTACAGAGTACGTGAGTTGAAATAAGGCACGAGAATAGATAAGTAAGGAAAGCCTGCCTGGCTAGCTCATTGAGCTCTTGAATGAAGCTGCTGGCCATTAGTTTGAGTTCCAAGCAACCGTTGTTATATGTAGCCAATTACTTTGCACGTAATGCACAGAAAAGCGGAATGTGTAATTCTACGATGCTATAGGTGTCTCCAAAGATCCTCAGACTCATATGAACCGAATACATTAACAGCATACCTAAACACTACCTAAATATGTGCCCACACCAACATGGCCGAACATCACATTCCCGTCCAAGTCTTGCACTCAGCCAACGAACGCAGCCCAAACATTTTCTGCGATCCAATCTCACTCCTCAAAATGCTCATTTGCGCACGCTTCCTCATCTCTTCCTCGAAGCTTCCGACACTGTCGATCGAAGGCGACCCGTTGGACGTTACGAGCACCTTGGCAAGGCTAGCCGCGTCGCAGATGGCGGTGTTTGCCCCCACACCGCCACATGGGCTCATCGGGTGAACTGCATCACCAAGCAATGTTACTCCGGCGGAAGGCTGCCAGGCGGGCACTTCGGGGACCTGTGAGGCCACTCGGACAACTGTCGTCTGTCTCGTATCTTGCAATTCGAGCACTGAGCGAACGGAAGGGTGCCATTCTTCTGTGACTGCCAATGAAACACTGGATGCATCGGAGATAGTAGAAGTCGGAGCCTCTTCTTCCTGTTTTGATGCAACCTTTGAAGGGCCGTCTCCATTCTTGGTGCTGTTTTTGTCACCCACGTTCAGCAGAAAACGCTTTTCGGGCCCTATCAAAGCCCAGTAAAGATAGTCTGGCGGCAGCTCCTGCTTATGCACACGGCGACTCGCCTCGCTGAAGCGAATAGGCTCAAGTAGCATTGTGACAGGAGATTCGCCGATAAGGCATGACTGCAACATTGGCGCACTGTCTGAAATGACCGTCATCCAACGCAGGCCTGTCTGGGGAAAGCGACGGAGCAAATCAGGGGTGATCTGTGTCTTTCCGTAGATGCATGTTGCTCCTGTATCCCTGAGTGTATGAGAAGACAGGTATTGTCGACCCACAGCTGAGTGTAGACCATCTGCACCGACAAGGAAACTCCCTTGAACCTTGGACCCGTCCTTGAACGTTACTGATATTCCAGCCGTAGGCTCGTTGTCATGCTTGTACGTATCAAGATCCTTCTGGAACAGAATTCGATCCGAAATCCCATGCATGAGAGTCTTGCGGAAGGCTGAACGGTCGACTGTGAAGCTGGGACTTAGACCAAGTTTTCCACTGAGTCCACCACCAGAGCGACTGTGAGTGATGGTTCCAGTGAATGGGTTGAAATTTGTCTCCCCAACGCTGAGTATGGCGCAAGATGATTGAAATTCCTCATAGATATCTTGCGGCAGCATCTCAGAGAGTGCCTGGGCTGCATTGGCCTGAAGCTTAAGCCGGTAACCTTGGGGACGCGAGTCCAGAGCGGCATCCCGCTCAAAAACCTGGAAGGGGATGTTGGCCTTGTGGAGCGCTTGAGCAAGGCACAACCCACTAATGCCAGCTCCAATGATGAGCACCGGAAGATTCTGAAATTTGTCGTTTTTAATTGGCGCAGAATGGGCCGAGTCAGCGATTTGTTTGGATCGGCCAGCGCCCTGAAGCTGCGCAGTCAACAACCCCATGACACTGTCGTGAGGCATCGTCACCTGGGCAAGCTCTAAGCCAGCCTGCCGCAGTAGTGTCTCCCATTCTTCCATTTCGCGCTCTTTGGAATTGAAAACTTGTCGCATCATTAGGTCTCTCAATCGCAGCCGTTGCTCATGCAGGACTGTTGTGGTGCCTGGCTGCGGCAGCACCGTATCCATGACGACGATGCGGGCTTCCGGATTCTGCTTCAAGACATCGCGGAGGTGTTGCAGAATTATGAGCGCGTCTTTGTCAGGCCAATCGTGAATGATCATTCTGAGGAAGTAGACATGGGCGTCAACCACAGGCTGAGTCTCGAAGAAGTTGTGCGCCATAAAGTGGGTGCGCGACTTGACCGTGGGCTTGATGTTGGTATCGGCATTGAAAGACGCCTCTGCTGTCTCTATCGCTTCGGGTAGGTCTTGAACGACGAATTCTAGGTCCGGAAACTCGTTGGCGACCTGGACGCACAGCTGACCATGAGATCCACCAATGTCGACGACCTTCGCGCCTTTAGGAAGAGAGGCCCAGTCAAAACTCTCCACGGCATGGTGAAGACTCCAAGGCCGAGACGCAGTGACGCTGCGCATATATCCCGAGAACAAAGGTGTCAAATCGGGTGTCTTCTTCAAATAGTCGAAAAAGGGAACATTGGTGTTCAAGGCCAAGTTGAAAGCTACCTCATTCTTGGCCTCAGTTTCGCCCCATGTACTAGTTGCGTCGGCAAACTTGTAAGCCACTGGCATCGAGTAGTCTAGCATCCATCGTGCCCATGACATGAAGCTGTCATCTTGAGACAACAAAGCTGAGGTGCGGCTGTGTGAGATTTGACTGGGTTTGGACTCATTTAGAAACCCATTCACGACAGCCATACGGGACACGCTTTTGAGTTGACCCTCTGGAACACCAGCCTTGGATGCTAAGGTGGGATAATCGATCGAGCTGCCATCGAGAGGCAAATGATCAAGAACGTTGAGATGCACCAGCCATCTAACACAGCTCAATTCTTGATACTATTTTGACCCCACAATCGTCAGCTCTGCAAGGAGAGTGAATTCTAACATCGACTTCAGGGTGCAACAATATCTTAGAAACGACTCACGCTATTGGCCAGGTGATCCAGATACTCTTCAGGGCCCATTGCAAGCTGAATCAGGCAAGTTGCTGCGTCGACAAGCTTCTTGCGCGGAGCGTGGGTAGGTTTGCCATAGCTGCGGACACCATTGGCTCCTGGAGCCTGATCAATATCCGGGTGGCGAAGATATTCTGTCCCGGAAGACAGAACTGTGTCGATACACAGCTTGATAGCCTCATTGTGCGCCATTGAAATATTCAGGTGTGGACCACGTGGTTTGAGGTATATTCCACACAGTCGTGTGGGCAGATTAGCCAGGGTCCAAGATCAAATGCTGATGGGCAGGACCTAGTACCCTTCTTTTGTCCCAGATACGTCTTTGGATCCCAAGCAATACGGGAAAAGATTGCATGGTCGAGCCATGGCACGTCAGGGGTATCCAGTCGCCGATTTGTTCTTCGGCGATTCCTAGTACCTGGTCATTGAGACAACACAGCACTGAATGGGGTGGCGTTGCTTTCGACCCTTCGGAGAACCGAAGCTCCCCCTGGAGAACGAGTTCTGTGGCCGCCGCAGGATACTGTTGGAATTCGCCTTCGAGATAACTGAGACATAGGAGGATATGATCAATAGCCTGTCTTCCATTGGCTGGTAGTAGAATCGATTACCGTAGCCTTGTGGTCAATTGTGCTGCTCAGGCAAAGCAAAGTGTCAATCCCCGACTTTGCTATGCGAGGCTGAAGCATATATCCAGTGTAAAATTCAGAATTTTTAGATTAGCACGATCTTCACGATTTTCACGATCCTGGGATATTCAGCACCGACCTTGATCAAATACCTGAATCTTACCTCAACATTGTGTGCACTGGCTCAACCCACGTGCAATTTGGCCGCACTTCATTTCGACCGTTCTAAATATGCGTCGTTCGTACGCTGACGACACATTGGTCGTCTACATTTTCGGTGACCAGACATTCGATGCTGCGGACACCCTTCTAAGCCTTGCGCAGACCCACGACGACACACTTCTCATTGACTTTTTGTCCCGCAGCTGTGGGGTTCTTCAACGGGAAATCTTTCGTCTACCAGCGCACCAGAGAGAAAAGTGCCCGCCCTTCACCAGTTTGGCAGACCTAGTACAGCCTTACCAGCGCGGAATCATCAACCCGGCTCTCGTGCAAGCCCTAACGTGTATCGCACAACTTGGTGTTTTTCTTCGGCAAGTCTCAAGTGGTTGCCGAGAATATCCCACGCCTGGGAACTCAGTCAATGTGGGTATCTGCACTGGTGCCCTTGCTGCCGCTGCAGTGAGCAGTGCTCATAGTGCCTCGAGCTTAATATCACCGGTACGTACTTTCATGCACGAGTGACCGAGATCTGCAGCCTTATAGGGCCTTGCTGCCGAGATGTGCAAGTCATTACTTGTATAGAGATCAGCACTAATTATGTTTTAAGGGCCTTCATGCAGTTGCTATTGCTGTTCGTCTCGGTGCCCTGGCCTGGGATGCCGCAGACCGCATTGCCAATGTCAAGCAAGTCGCAAAAAGTGACGATGGCTTCCCGACGTGGTCTTGGGCGACAACAGGCTCAGATATTGAGGCCGTTGCGAAGGCTTTGGACCAGTATGCGGCGGAGACAGGCTTGCCCTTGACGGCAGCTCCTTACATCGCGGCTACCATTGGACCAACTCAGTCAACCATTTCCGGCCCGCCTGATGTTGTGCGTCAGTTCCTGTCATCGGCTATTGGCAAGGCAGTCACAAGGACCGCAATGCCCATACGGATTACGGCACCCTATCATTCGACCAGACTCTACAGCGAGAGAGATTTATCACATGTCCTCTCAGACTTGCCTCAGCATGGGTTGACTCCACTGCGCCTGCCCATAATTTCTGCCTGCTCCGACGTCCAAGACCGAGACACGTCCCGGACGTTCAACGACGCACTCGAACAAGCATCTCGAGACTGTTTGATGCGCTGCATTGCTCTGGACAGACTGCCTGAGCGGATTGCGGAGCATATCAACGCGCTTAGGGCCAAGAACTCCCGTCAAAAGGAACATGATCAACCTCTCGCCAAGGACAGCTATGCTATGGCTGTGGAGGTTCAGCCTGTGGCTTTTGGTGGTGCAGACCGGCTGGGCCTTCTTGTTGCCCGATCGGTTGAATCGGCAAGCCTTGCACCTGGAAACGCATGTGCCGTCTCAGTGAAAGAGCAATGGCCGCTCTCAACCATCGACAAATCAATTCCGAGTAAAAGTATGCCATCCACTGCAAACTCCCCCATTGCCATACTGTCCGCCTCGGGCCGGTTCCCTGGACGTGCCGATACTATGGATGCATTTTGGGATGTGCTTCGCAAAGGAGCTGACACACATGAGCTGGTGCCACCAGAACGGTGGAACGCCTCTGCTCACGTTGGAGACACTGCAACTAAGAACGTGTCCGGTACTGGTCTTGGATGCTGGCTACACCAGGCGGGTCAGTTCGATGCATCCTACTTCAACATGTCGCCACGCGAGGCTGCTCAGGTCGATCCCGCGCAGCGCATGGCGCTTCTAGCTGCCACCGAGGCCTTGGAGCAAGCAGGCATTGTACCCAACCGCACAGCCTCGACGCACAAGAAGAGAGTAGGCGTCTGGTTTGGATGCACTAGCAACGATTGGATGGAGACAAACAGTGCACAGAATATCGACACGTACTTCATTCCCGGAGGCAACCGTGCCTTCATTCCTGGCCGCATCAACTATCACTTCAAGTTCAGTGGACCAAGTTTCACCATCGATACCGCGTGCAGCTCCAGCTTGGCGGCTTTACACATGGCTTGCAATGCTCTGTGGCGAGGTGACGTCGACACGGCTATCGTGGGCGGCACCAACGTCCTTACGAATCCGGATATGACAGCTGGGCTGGACCGGGGCCATTTTCTTTCACGCACGGGGAATTGCAAGACGTTCGATGACGGTGCTGATGGCTACTGCCGTGGAGAGGCAGTCGTCACCATTGTTCTGAAGCGTGTTAGTGATGCACTTGCTGACAAGGACCCTATTCAAGCATGCATTCCTGCTGGAGGCGTCGCTACGAACCACAACGCTGAGGCCGAGTCCATCACGAGACCCCACGCAGGTGCTCAAAAAGAGCTCTTCGAACATGTTTTGAACGAGACAGGTATTAAAGCCAATGACATTAGCTATGTCGAGATGCACGGCACAGGTACGCAAGCGGGTGATTTCGGGGAGACGACATCTGTTGTAACTACCTTGTCGCCCGTGAACTCGTTTGGCTGCTGTCTGAGACCCGACTCACAGCCGCTTCATATCGGCGCTGTCAAATCCAACGTTGGCCACGGCGAAGCTGCGGCTGGTGTCACATCCTTGGCCAAGGTGCTGTTGATGCTCAAGCACAATACCATCCCGCCTCATATTGGCGTCAAAACAAAGCTCAACCATCGGCTTCCGGACTTGCAGACACACAACACGCAGATCGCAATGGCAGCTACTGAGTGGAACAAGCCAGAGGAGGGCATCCGTCGTGTCTTGTTGAACAACTTCTCTGCCGCAGGTGGGAACACCGCTATCATTATCGAGGATCCCTCTCAAGAGTTGCTGTATGGGGTTTCAAATGCGCTGTCCAACTCTGACCCAAGACGCTTTCATGTTGTTGCTGTCTCTGGCAAGACTTCTGAGTCCCTTCTAGCCAATCTGAGAAACCTTGTCGCATGGATAGACGGAGAGGCACCCGGCTCAAATGATGGCAACCTGCTGGCCAAGCTTTCATACACTACTACCGCCCGCCGCATACACCATCGCTATCGAGTTGCAGCCACAGCCACAGACGTGCGTCAGCTCCGGTCCGCACTGCAAAAACACATCGACCGACGTGCTGGCGGCGAGAAGAGCAGTCCCATACCAGCGAAGGTGCCCGGCTACCTCTTCTGCTTCACTGGGCAGGGTTCGCCATACGCCGGCATGGGCGCAGATCTCTATGCGCGATTCGCTAACTTTCGCGCGGATCTGCAGCGATATGAGCACCTGTGTTTACAGATGGGTCTGCCGTCCATTTTATCACTCTTCGAGACCGACAGAGAAACGGCGGCATCCCTTCTCACGCTGAACACAACGTCACCCGCAGTGCTGCAGCTCTCGCATGTCTGCTTCCAAATGGCTCTTTTCCGTCTTTGGAGGTCTTTCGGCGTCGAGCCGGCAGCTGTGGTGGGCCACAGTCTCGGAGAATATGCTGCTCTTTACGCAGCCGGGGCCCTGTCACAGACTGATGTGATTCATCTTGTGGGCAGTCGTGCTAAACTCATGGAGAAGCATCTCGAGATTGGTGCGTATACCATGCTGGTGGTCATGACCGGAGAGGACAAGATCGTCTCGATCTTGGCTGGGCATGACATTGATTACGAAATCTCGTGCCGCAACGGTAAGAACAATACTGTTCTTGGCGGCCGGACGGCGCAAATCACCTCTGCAAGAGCTATTCTCGAGGCCAACGGCTTGATGTGTCATGCCCTTGACTCGCCTTTGGCTTTCCATACCTCACAGGTGGACCCAATTCTCAACCCATTGCAGATAGTCACAAAGGCTTGTCCGATTCAACCACTCAGCATTCCAGTAATCTCGCCGGCGCATGGTAAAGTGCTCCGCTCGCGTGATGAGTTTGGAGAAGGCTATTTTGTCAAACACTGCCGCCACTCTGTCAACATGCTTCAAGCCTTGGGTGATGCGAAGTCGGCTGGAATTATTGACGGCAAGACTATCGGCATCGAGATCGGACCGGCTCCAGTTGTTACGCGAATGGCCAAAGAGGTCGTCGGGCCAACAATGCACACATTTGCCTCCGTACACAAGGCCACGGACACCTGGCAGCTTCTTGCTGAGGCGCTCGCTGGTCTGTATACAACGGGAGCAAATATGAACTGGGACCGGTACCACGCTGACTTCGAGATGTGCCACGAGGTTCTTCAGCTACCCGCATATGGGTGGACGCTGAAGAACTATTGGCTGCCGTACGTCCATGACTGGAGTCTCAGGAAGGGCGACCCTCCGCTTGTGCTTGCCCCTGTGAAGCTCGCGTTTTCTGAGATGTATATGGTGGAAAAGAATACGCTTTCCGGGGCGGGTGGTGAGGTCGTCATTGACCTGGATCTCAACCATGTTGGCGTGCATGACATGGCTCAGGGGCACAAGGTCTACGGTGTACCGTTGTGCACTCCGGTAAGTATCGCTCCCAATCCCTCTCTTCCTCCACAAAAGTGGCTCTCAACATCGTCGATTTGAATGAATTGCTGACTATTATCCTGAAAGTCTGTTTACGCCGATATCTCCATGATGATCGGCAACTACGCCAAACAGATCCTCGGCATGGACATCGACCAGACCACCACAGAAATTGCAGACATGCACATTCAAGCAGCTCTCGTTGCCAATGATGTGGGCAAAGATCAAGTCCTCAGGACCGCAGCCTCGTTGGACAAGGACACCAAGTCTATCTCGTGTGCTTTCTCCAGCATCGATGTAAGTTTTACATGTTTAGCAATGTACAGGGGACGTCTAACATAGTGAACACTTTCAGAGTACTGGGAAGGCGACACAGCAGCATGCAACATGTTCTGTGCGATTTGCCAGCCTTCAGGCGACCAAGTCACAGCTAGAAGAAGCCGCATTCAAAGCTCGAGACCGCATCCACGCTCTGGCCGAAAAGACGAGGGATCCCGGGAGCAATACATTCCGATTCAGCTCTGCCATGATCTACAAGATGGTTGGTCAGCTGGCTGACTTCGCGCCCAAATATCGCGGGCTCAACGCGATCACGCTCGACAATGATGCACTGGAGGCTTGCGGCACTATTTCTTTCCGCAACACTCCCGCCGATGAGGCCGATCGATGGTTCGCAAATCCAGCGTACCTGGATGCGTTTTCGCAGCTCGGCGGTTTTGTAATGAATGCTAATGAGGGAGTGGATCTGGACAAAGAGCTTTTCGTCAACCATGGATGGGGCTCGATGCGGTTGTTCAAGCCGCAGCTCGACCCCAATGCTTTGTACCACTCTTACGTGAAAATGAATGAGGATAAGGACAACTTGTGGGTGGGAGACGTCCTGATTTTTGACCAAGACTATGAGCTCATTGGTGTTGTCGGTGGTGTCGCGGTAAGTCACCCCCATTCATTCATCTGTGACACGCCATGCTGACTCTGAGTTTACAGCTGCAAGGTGTACAGAAACGCCTGATGGAGTACATCATCAAATCCGCCAACAAAAAAGTCACTGGCGCGAACACGTCTGCACCACTGCAGGCAGCTCCAGTTCCCATGCCACAACAGACAGTCGCAGTGGAAGCCAAGCAGACGTCTGCAAAGACGGTGGTACAGGTTCATGTGCAACCTGTTGCAGCTCCGGTCCTCCCGCAGCAAGGAGATGATTCCTCATGGGCGACAGTGCTCGGCATTCTGTCCGAGGAAAGTGGGGTCGAGAAGCAGGATCTCGCCGACGACGTCAACCTGGCGGATATTGGCATAGATTCACTTCTATCGTTGGTTATCACCGGTCGCCTCCGCGATGATCTTGAAGTGGACCTACCTGATGGAGCATTGTTCACTGAGTGCATCACGATCGCTGACATCAGGAAGCGTATTCCTGGATCGGCAACCACAACCACATCCGGAGCATTTTCACCGCCGGTATCTGAAGTCTCATCTGATGCTCAAGTCGTCAGCCTTGAAGACTCCGATTCTGTGGCCACCAGCGACTCCGAGGATGTCTTCTCGCCCATGTCCCCGCCCTCAGCATACTTCCAGCCGGAAACTCCAATGACGCCCTCAGTCTTTTTCCAGGACTTCGAGGGATGCCTGGACGAGGGTCTTCGAGACGAGCCGAGCCGCAAAGTCTCTTTCTCACCTGAGATTATCAGCATTGATCCTCCGAATTCTGAAGGGGACAACATTAAGCCGGCTTGGTCCATGTACCTCCAAGGCTCGCGGAAGCGGTCCACTTCAACGCTCTTCCTCTTCCCTGATGGCTGCGGCGCGTCCACCTCGTACATGGACCTGCCGACGTTCTCCCCCACCGTGGCAGTGGTGGGCTTCAACAGCCCCTTCATGAAGACACCTCACCTCATGAACAAGCACAGCCTCTCACAAGTCCTGCACTCCTACCTCGCCGGCATCCGCGCGCGCCAGCCCCATGGACCGTACCACCTTGGAGGATGGTCCGCAGGCGGCATCCTCGCCTACGCACTGGCCGCCGAGCTCTTAGCAGCCGGCGAGACTGTCGCATCGCTGACGCTCATCGACTCGCCGCCGCCGGACCGCGGCCTCGACCACCTTCCCGAGCGCTTCTTCACACACTGCATGCGTGTTGGTCTCTTTGGCTCGGAGATGGCGCGGGGAAAGAACAGCGGTGATGCTCCCGCGGCCAAAACGGTCCCGGACTGGCTCCTGCCGCACTTCCGCGCCACCATCGACTTGCTTCATGATTACCACGCCCCACCGCTTTCTAAAAGGAACAGTGCTGTGCTAAATATGAAGGTGTCAATCATCTGGGCTGGTGAGTGTGCGCTTGATGGTGTGCGGTATCCTCATTTGCCGCCGAGGGGAGTTGGAGATGTTGAGGATGAGGAGGGTGTGAAGTTCTTGTCTGAGCCAAGGGCTGACTTTGGCCCTGATCGGTGGGCTGGCTTATTTCCTCCCGGAGTGAGCATCGACACTAAGGTCGTCGATGGTGAGCATCATTTCAGCATGATGCGCGGCGCTGGTGCGGAGAGGCTGGTACGCATCGTAAAGGAAGCCACGGGGATTGCCGTCTGAACGTGGAGTTACGTTTTGTGCTTCTCAGTAACCTTGTACATTATGACTATTGCGGATACCTTAGTTCTGTCCTTTTTCTTTCTGTCTTGTAGGCGTGTATATACTTCGTTGGTTCAGCTCAGCAATATTTGGCGCGCAAATGAAACAAATCTCACTACAAGAGTCGCGATTATCGCTTCTTGCTATAGCACCCTTCTCCTGGGCACTTGGGACTGCACTAATCGGTACGGTAAGCTAGAACAAAACTTTATAATCCTCTATATCACCTGCCGGTATCATCCTCCTTTCGTTCTTGAAACACACATGAAGACCTCGGCAGCAGTGATACAGATTCAATTTGAAACTCGAAGATGTAAAGACAGCTTATCAAGTCCAATAAAATACGCAAGACTAAACTTCATGGCCAATAATGGCAATGTTTAGTAGATCGCCGCCAAAGAGTCTCGCGAAGCAAAAAGAACCCGATCTCTTTGTGTCTCTTTGCGAAGGCCAACTGAAGAGCAGTCTTTCGTGGATACCATGGAATGCAGGCACTGATATCCAAACCTGCTCGCCGTAGAAGCAAACGCACAACCTTTGTGTGTCCAGCTTGTGCCGCCAGTTGCAAAAACGTTGGCGCGCCAGGAACTCCATCCCCAGGGCTAGGGAAATTGATGATCAAATTCGATCGTCCCAGAAATAAATCCGGGTACGAAGTCTTCATCCCCAGTGTGGATAGCAAACTTGATCGGGTTATTCCTTTCTACACCGGTACGAATATAGATCCATTCCAAGTCAGTTTCAACCCTAACAGTGAATTGACTTGGCATTCGATCCGCAGTGGTGCTCCACTCTAGTGCGAATGTTGATATTCGAATTAGATCGAGTCATAAATAGGAGGACTACATCCTGGTGATCGTATTCCACAGCCATTTGTATAGCATTTATCGGCTCCAAAACACATACCGAGTTGCGATCTGTGCGAAAATTGACGTTCAAGTCTGGCCAAGCCAATGGTTGTAGAATGATCTCTGTGTTGAGCCGTGCGTCGCTGGGAATGTCAAAGGCGGCTGTGCCCATCCCCAGAAATTTCGGACGTAGTACCCAAGTCGAACATAATTTCCATCGCATAGACCTTTTTTGATGACAAGAACACGCGGACCCATGAAACCAAGATGAGATATTGCTCGACTGAAAGGGGTAGTCTTCGAGATGAGGAAGATCGATCAAACACATAGCAGTCTTCTCGTGGCGACTCTGTTAAGCCCAACGAATAAACGCCCACAACCAGCCACGTGTCTTTCCTGTTCGGAGCGGTCTTCACATCCTACGACCCAGATGTAGCCTATTAAACAGAAGAGGTCGGACACTCGAGCCTCACTAGCATGATGGAAGCTGAGAATGACGGCCCATCTTTCAAGATCTTGACTCAGACAGCGCGGGCTGAGCAAGAGCATAGTTGTGGCTAGATAGGACTGGAAGATTGAGCAGGCGAGTCCTCACCAGATACGATGGATGCTCATGGAGCTGCAATCTGCCACTAAAACTAAGTTGATTCTCAACAGGCATCAAATCGGGTATTGAAACACCTTTTCCAGTGACAAGATTAAAATAGTATCAGCCGGGCGTCGCGGGATACAGGAAGGGGAAAGCTCAGTCGAAGAAACACGTCCAGTACGGACCATGATTTGCTAGCTCACTCATCTATCAGCACCATGATATGCTCATTCCCACCCAAGCACCTCGCCCCTGTGTTCCAGCACTCCTCGCAGATATCCCAGTTCCCTTCCCTCGAACTCTCACCGGACGAGCCTCGGCACTTCCCGCAATGATACCGAGATCCAGGAATCCAGAAATGACACGTGTCGCATGCATACCCTCGCCGCCAGTCTCTGCTATCCAGGACTGTGACGCCCTGTGCCTCGAGGAGTTCGATTTGCAAGGGGATCGCACGGTCCTTGATGTCTCGAGCTTTTGCGGATTTCCCGTGGTCGAGGTAGCCAATATATCTGGACCTTAGCTCCTCGATCCTTTTGCGTGTCGCAATGACTCGATCTATTCGGCGCTGCTGTTCTTCTTCCCTTCGTATTGTTTCTCGTATGAGCCGCAGCTCCGCAGCCCGCTGCGACTCCCTGGTCGCAGGCCCCTCGGAATCTTCAACACTTTCGCTGTCTTCTTGTGCAAAATATGAGTCGTCGTGTCTCGTCCCTGGTGGGCTCGAGAGCAACTGAGAATTCTTGGGTGTTGTCTGGAAGTCGAAGAGACTCTCAAACTGGCCGGCAAGATCCATGATCTCCTTCTCGACTTCACGGAGGGAAGGCTCCTTGGCCCGACTCCGCTCCAGCCCGGGCTCCTGCTCTTCCTCTACGTCATTTTTGTGCTGCAAAACAGTCTTTCGCTTCATGTCGCTGTCGAACCCTTGCATTTGAAGTGCAACCCTCACTTCTTCCCGCAAACGCTCTTTTCGTGCCTGTTCATACTCTCTTGCAGCCTCAAGTTCAGCTCGTCGAACCTCTGCCGGCGTCGATGGAGAGATCCTATCTCGGTCCCGTGAGCCGTTTCTTTTGGGGCGAGCCTCCAATAATGCGGATGCTTTACGTTGCGAGTCCAAGATCCTGGCTTGCTGCAACTCCAAGTTCTCGGCTCGCGTCGCAGCTTCTCTCTTGCCCCAAAACGGGGTCTCTCCTCGGACGAGATACCGCACATACGCCTTCAACTCGGTCTCAAACTTCTCTACTTGGTGCTGACCGATGCCCTCGTCAGCCAAGGACGCCCCAAACTGTTGCCAAAACGCACTCGCGCGCTTCTTCCTGTTGGTCGAAGAGGAGTCGCCTAGCACGTCCTGCTCAAAGTCTCGCATACCTCCCGAGCCAGATGAAGTTGCCATAACCTGTGGTCCGTTCTTAATCAGAAATTCCAGCCTCGCCAATGAGCCATGGCTCAGGGTAGTCAAGAAAATATTGATGCTCGCGGTATGAACGGCCAGCTTCTCCCGTGGGCTGCGTTTATCCTTGGCCGCGAACTTCATCCACGTGACAAAACCCCGTCTCGTGTTGGGGTACATGCCCACGTAGTTCGCGACCAGGCTCTGGAGGTCCTCCATGCTGGCGGTGCAGTTTCGAAGCAGATCCCGCATCTGCTGCTGACGCTCGGGAGTGGCGCTGTTGATGAGTGGCATGGGCCCGTTGGCTTCGGCCTCGAGGCCGCGAAGAACGGAGGTCAGACTGGATAGCTCGAGACGAAGGCCCTCGAATTCGGTGCCGGCGGTTTTGAGGGCGTCAATAGTCTTCCATGCTATGTTCATGCAGGTGATAATGTCACCTATTCCGAAGCCGAAGGACATGGTTTCCGATTATATGGTCCAAGGTACTGCTGTGTTCTTGCGTCCCCTTGATCCAGTTCCGTATTGCAAAATATGTTCAGAGCTAATGATTTCTGAAAGGCTCAGTGAGGATATTCGGATGAGTAGAGGCACCTGCTAACAGACACGCTGACATGACAGCGCATGGATACACAAGGCTGGCCGTTGTGGCATGCAGTCATCATTTAGATCGAGCGGCTGAGGGATTGTATGCAGTCGTCTACATGGTTGCGTGGTGGTTCTGTACTCGCATCACCGTCCGAAGCTTGTACATGTTGGCATTCGTTCTTGCGAATCGTCGTCGTCGTGAGGCCAGAGAGGAATGCTGGTCAATTCATCTCGAGCGAGTCTGGCCTGGCGATGTTCGAAGGATTGGGAATCTGTAGCGCATTCAAGTCTGCCCGGATGATAGTGGCCCGGGTCTGTGACAGTTTGCAAGAACGAGTGATGGAACAAAGGCAGGTAGATGACTAGCTACTAAGTAGATGTCCCACAAGCCAATATTGTGTTCCACAGGCGAATATGTATGTTGGTTGGTCAAGATGGAGTTCCTGAGCAAGCACATTTTGGGTTGTTCCCGCCTACGGGCGCCGGCTACGTCACCGATGTAGTGGTACATTCTACCTGTGTGTTTGTCCGCCAAACTGGTGACAAAACCATGTACAGTCTACATAATTATAGGCTGCACAGGAATTTGAATCCTGGAAGGCACATAATGCAACCCCACCGCGTCACTTCCTTCGTAAACAACATCTTCAAACCTTCTTGTACCTTAACACTGCATCTCTATGATCCCTCTCGACCATACACGCGACAGTCATGGCGCCCGTCCCTGTCGAGCCTGAGGTAAAGTACGTTTCTCGCCCCCGATTGCTCGGGAAACAATACACTCATTGACATTTCACTGACATCTGTGCAGCTATGCGGGTGTGACGTTGGTGGCTGTCCACCTTCTCAGCATCGGCTTCTTCATCCAGAGAGTCGCCGCCAGCCTGGTGCACTCGAATCGAACTCTCCCAATCTCACAAGATGTGAAGGATCGCATGTCGAAGCGGAGGCAACTTGGCGGCATCTTCCTTGTCCTGGCTGTGCTCAGTCTCGCCGTTGCCGCCACCACAGGCGCGCAGTATGCGTCTCTGTCCTTCAATCACTGGGCCAATGAAAGAGGCCTCACATCGGACCCGAGGTCAGTCAATTACGGCGCGAGAGTCTGTTTTCCGTGGGCGCATCTGACAGTCCGCACATTGGCTCTAGCACAATTCAGAGTGTGCCTTTCAACACGTCCACCACCCACGACCTTACTGCCAATCAGAACCATCAATTTCTTTCAGATCGATGTCGATGGCTGGGAGATACACCATTCTATCACGACGCATTCGAAATAGTAGCTGAGAAAGCTCGACGTTTCTGGTGGGGGCAGCAGATCGAACTCGCCCTGGTTCCCTGGAGTGTCTTCGTGGCCGTCGAGGGGCACCGACGCGGCATTGCGAACCTTTCAGCCTTCCTGGCTTTGGCTCACCTAGTCGGCTTTTCGTTCGCTCAGAACGCATTCTTCATTGCTTTGATCCTCACTCCAGTGCCTCTGCCTAAGTCGGAGCTGCCGTTGAGCAGGCGAGTTGCCCCATTCCCCATCTTGTCATGCGTCACAATCGCTGACATGACCGTTGTGTGTAGATGGGGTCGTTTAAGGAGCCATCTTTCCCCTGAGAAGCCACGCAATTGGTGTCTCAAGCCTGGGTACTTGCTTCTGTCGGTCATGCTCAGCTATGCGAGCATCTGCGTGCTTCCTCTGGTAGCTGGCTCCTTCTCGTTCAATCGGGTTATGGCTGTGTCTCGAGGCCTGACTTTCGCACCGTTATTCTTGCAAGCAACTGCGCCGCCTTCGATGGGAGTCATCTTGTCTCAAAAGCGAAAAGCGGCCCCTGCCTTCACTGACCTTTTCCGATTCATGGCTGGGATGGCCGTGATTTTGCATGCTTATGCAACCTTCACCGGGCTGACATTCAACTTGCCAGACGCGCACTACCACCGCCACAGCAAGATCATACCCTGGGATATCGAGGAGCGATCAAGATGGGAACGGACAACCACTGCTGCGGGAAAGCTCTTTGGTGCGATGAGAGACCACCCGGTCGTGGCGGGCGTGGGTTGGGATGTTCTCATCAGCAGCTTGAGTCTGAGCATCTGGGCCACTATCAGACCACTTGGCGCAGGTGATGTGCTTTCCGCCGTGGTGCCTCTGTACGATAAGGAGGGAAATGCCTCCGATGCACCAGAGCAGACTCCCGATGACGAACGGCAAGGGAGTCATGCGATCAGCGAGATCGACGAGCCTTCCAGTCCGACTATGAGGGGAGGTGCCAAGCCGCGCAAAAAGGGCACAACGAGCAAAAGCAAAGGCAAGAAAGCCGTCGCTGCAACGCCTGAGGCAGTACCCACCGAGACACCTGTCACGCGACGTCGTGGGCGGCCACGCAAGGTCAAAGAGATTCAGGAAGAGCAGGATCCAGTCGAGGAGGTAGAGCACCATCCCGTGGAAGAGGAAAAGCAGCGCGATCCAATTGAGGAACCAGGCGACGAGACTTATGATCCAACTCCTGAGGAGGAAGCCAGTGCAGCACTACTTGATCCGCCAGCGCAGGGGTTCGACACTGAGGCAGGAGCTCTAGCTTGGGGTCTGATCGCTATCGGTGGCTTAGCGTTAGGGAGCGCTGGTGTTTTGGGCGGTGAATTGCTGGTTTAGTGAAAGAGCTGTCTGTTTTTGCATGCCCGGACGGGTTCGTGTTATCTGTATTTAAAATTTGGAGCGGATATCAGCCGATCTTGGAGTTGGTGGGTGTTGTGATGGTAGGATGGATACTGGCGCGTCCAGGCCGGATGCACCACCTAGCGAGGTTGGTGCATTGCACTTCTGCGTACCATCTCTTTGACGAGGTGGTGGGTTGAAGATTGAGGGAGTACAGACTCATACTTCACCTTCGTCACAAGGCCTGGTCCAATCGTCCCAATTCCTTCAACGTCATCGTACGCACCAGCCCGAGATGCCACAACGCATCGGACCAACTCTTCAGGAATCAAACATCAAAAGAATCCTCACCCACCGTGAATGATAACCATCGAGCGATTACACGTCAAGTGACTTTGATAGGCTCTCCTTACCTATCTTCTCGGGACGTAGTCTTGTATTGGGCTGGTATGGGCCTTCACCCTGAAGATGCAGAGTGCCCTGACTCTTGACTCCAAGGGAGTCGCTCAGCCTCGCAGCTAGCCTCGTGTAAGCGAGGGAAATTCACTAACAGTACTGCATGTCCTTTGCGTACACCAACTCCAAGTCATAAAGGAAGCTTTCGTGAATAGCTTTCAGTTGTTGGAGACTTGTTCGGTCGAAGCCGAATGTTTAGATTGCAACTAAATTTGCTAGCGCCTCTCCGTTGGCACCTGATGGTGTGTTGCATGCCGCTAGTTATCCTCAGTCTGGCCTGTCTGGCGGCTACAGCACCTTGACACCCTGCTGTTGGGGACGATTTCCGACGCCGCATCAACTCTCGCCTTAGCTGACTTGACGCTTAAGCTAGCCAGACTCCTAACAACTAGGTCTGGACTTACCAACGGCCCGCTCCTTGAACGGTAGCTTGTCTCGGGATATTTGATATCTCGATTGGACGCTGATGGAGAAGGGTTTGAACATGGGAAGAGAATGGATGCTAGGAAAGGATTGCGACCGGTTCACTGCCGCCCTCGACGCAACCATCCTCATCGTGTGGGCACAAATGAGAAATGAAGAACTAGAACCTTGACAAGCACATTGACACTGGCCAAGTAGCGCAGAAGCCCTCTTGGAGGAGCATGGAGGAGCACCTCAATGAAACACGATGCCGACCTCTCAGGACCCGTCGACCTGCCACCCGACATCGTCCGCGCGGTCGAATGGACGTCTCCCAATCCCCGCGTTTTCCCCCGACCCTGCCTCCCTGCCTCCCTGCCGCCGCATCGCCCCTTTGGCGGGCCTAGCCGACACCTGGGCACCGAAAAGGCAAAAAATAAACGTCCCAGGCTTGGACTACCAGACTAAAAACGCCGAACCAGAAACGACGGCTCCTCTCATCGAGACCGCCATCCGCCATCCGCCGTTCTAGCTCCTAGAGCTAAGCCAGCTTTAGATGATGGATGGAGGGCAGGCACGTGGATGTGATTGGGGGTATAGATAGGCAAATGGGTCTCGCTTGTTGAGACATGGAAGTGGTTGTGTTTTTGGTTTTGGTTTCTGTTCGGACAGTTATCTTGTCTTCTTGACTGACCTCGTATCACCACTTTGTCTGCATTGGCGACTTTTTGTCCACGGCCCCCGCGATCTTGACTCAGTTGGATTTCCTCATTGGGACGTCGAGTCCGGCTCCTTATGTCCGTTACGATCCGGGGATATTGAAACAAACGAAAGCAAATATTCAACAGAGCTGAGAGGTTTGCTCAATCTCGACCACTGCAAAAACTTCAACTCTGAATAAAGATATCCCTCATTTTCAACATGCAACTCAAAGAACGTTGGACCCGCTGGCGCCTCCGCAAATCCGTCTCCTCAGGCGCCTCCTCCTCCTCCTCCGGCCACAGCGACACCACACCACCTCGCGTCGCCTCAGCGATCTACATAGCCTTCCCCGACCACCTCAAATACACCACCACAACAACCAGCTCGAACTGGCGACCGAAACCCACCAGCACCAAGATATCCTCATGGCGCAACACAGCCATCACCATGGTGCCCGAGAAACGCGCCCCGTCGCCATCGTCGAAGAGGAAGAAGAAGAAGAGCGAGTTGCTCAAGCGGCCGCATCCGAGCGAGCGCACGCTGACGGAGCAGAACCTGCGGCATCAGGAGATGCTGGGGGCCTTTACCATGAAGTTTGGGAAGCGGACGAGGGGGACTGTGGGAGAGAGGGCGTGGGAGGGGATTAGTCCGGGCAATTCGAGGGCGTGCAGTTTGGATGAGCCTAGGGGTGGTGCGGATTTGGCGGAGGAGGATGAGGGCCCGTTTGGAGAGAGGCGTGAGAGCTCGTCGGTGGGTGCGTCGGCGGCGCAGGAGAGGCTCGTTGCAGAGGAGTCATGAGGCCATTACGGTGGAAGGATGGAGTGAGCGAGATCGTTACCAGGTGGCTTGCCTGAGTATTAAATAATGTGATATGTGAATATGGAACTCTGGGATCAAGGGGCGTTTACTGGCTGGATGGGCGGTCTATTGGACTCTCATAGGCGTTTTGAGGTTGCTTGGTCTCCTGCTCTCTGGCTTGCTAGCCTAGGGCTAATCTAGCAGATTGCGATGGAGAGATCTGAGTTGTGTTCGTGGTTGACAGAAAGAACTACAGTAGCGTGATTGCTACAAAGATGGCAAAACGATTCCATCGACAGGTGATATCCGTTTCGAAGCGCATGAACGAGATCCGATTCATAATTCTGTGCAGAACAATCGCTATGTATAGCCCAGAATACTACTACGGATTAACCCCTCTTAGATTGGATGTTGGTGCCCTTCTTGAATATGCTTTGGATCGGGATGTGTGTGTGCGTGTGTAAGTGTGTGTTTGGGGGGGGGGGCACTCTCAACCCTGCCGAAAAAGCATGCCGCTTGGACGACGTCGAGTATCACAAACCAGCAAGCCTCTGACAACAACACCGTTCGTCGACGATCTTGACCACTTCGTAGGAGAAGGTAGCATTCATCTCTGGTCAAGCTTTCTCGCCATCTCATGATTTGTCACCCAACTCTGCCCTGTAAGCATTCATGATGGTGCAGACGGCCTCGGATCCCGACGTCCTTCCCGAAAGGGGAGGTCGTACCATCAACACCAACAGCCGCAGAACTGTACTCCCGGAAGCATGCCGCTCGCCTATGTCGCCTATGTCGCCTACATAGCCGTTTGGCCAAGCTTTACGCATACCACGCACCCGATGCAGGTCCCCGGCCATGAGGCTCCACTGCCAGACCTGACAGCGGCTCAGAAGAGCAGGACCGTATGCGCCTGCCGTGCCCTACGGGCGGAGACAACTAACATTACCTTCCACCTACAGTAAGGGGCCCTGAGCCTGGAGTATGTCTTGGGGTGCCACTGCGCGTGCCTTTGATCCGGCGACAGCTATATCAGGTCCCACGACCGCTGTCTGCATGACGTGGTTCTTAGATCGCTGTGCTGGAGTCTGTATGTAGTTGGCTTGAGACAGTACGACAAGCAAGCCCAAGTCTAGTGGTTAGTCTCAACTCCTGAGTTGGCGACATCAGTCCATTCGTTCGTCCAAGATGCAGCTGTCACCCGTCCTTCTCGCTCTGTCCGCCACGGCCGCGTCGGCCAAAAGGCGCGACCTTCGACATGTCGCCCCAGTGGGTGAGAGGCTCCAGGCACGCAACGCCGCCAGGGAACCTCAGATCCAGAGCGAGTACCTTCCGGCCATCAAGCGTACCTCGTCTGCCGACTACCAGTTCTTGACCAACAAGACCACAAGTGAGTTGTGTGGATTCCTCTTCAAGCTGGTCTAAGACTGACGTTTGCGCCAGAATTCCTTGTCGATGGCAACGCCATTCCCGACGTACCTTACGATGTTGGCGAGTCTTATGCTGGCCAACTACCTCTGGGTAACTCGACCACCAATGAGCTCTTCTTTTGGTTCTTCCCGTCGACCAATGAGGCTGCTGACCAGGAAATTCTGATCTGGCTGAACGGTGGTGTACGTCTTCAATTCACTAGGCAGTAGCCTACCCTGCTAACAGCTATCAGCCGGGCTGCTCTTCTCTCGAGGGTCTACTGCAAGAGAACGGACCCTTCCTATGGCAGGATGGAACATACCAGCCCGTTGAGAACCCCTACGGCTGGAATCGCTTGACCAACGTCGTCTACATCGACCAGCCTGTCGGCACCGGCTTTTCTCAGGGCACACCCACTGCTCAGGATGAGGTCGATGTTGCAAACCAGTTTATGGAGTTCTGGAAGAATTTCATCGACACTTTCGACATGACCGGGTACAAGGTGTACATCGTTGGCGAGTCCTATGCGGGAATGTATGTGCCATACATTGCTGGTGGCATGCTAGACACCAATAACACCGACTACTTCAACGTGTCCGGTATTATGGTCTATGATCCCTGCATCGCATACGATTACCTCCAGGGCGCCGTCTCTGTCGTGCCGTTCGTTCAGAACCACGTGGACCTCTTCCCTCTGGACAATCTGGATGATCTTGCCAGTCTCGACGACAGTTGTGGATTCTCAGACTTCCGCGAGAAGTACCTGAGCTTCCCACCGCCAGGACTGATGCCAGACATTAGCGACTTGCCGGGAAGGAAGAAGATCGGATGCATTGACCTCTACGAGAGTATCTTCCAGGACATACAAGTCAAAAACCCTTGCTTTGACATCTACCAGGTGGCCATTACTTGCCCGGTTCTGTGGGATGTTCTCGGCTGTGAGTGACTACTTATCCGTGGTACTTGTACGATTTCGCATTGTACTCACATCAACTGCAGTTCCCGGATCCTTTGAGTACACCCCGGTGGGCGCTGACAGTACGTCTCTCCTTACTACATGCACAGATTAGTATTGACCGTGTGTAGTCTACTTCAATCGAACGGACGTCCAGGAAGCCATCCACGCGCCCAACATCGAGTGGTCCGAATGCTCCAACATCAACGTCTTCCCCTCTGGCGACGGCTCCCTGCCCTCGGCACTCACCGTCCTTCCCGGCGTGATCGAGCGCACCCAGAACGTCATCGTGGCCCACGGCCTGCTCGATATGGTCCTCATCGCCAACGGCACCATTCTGCAGATCCAAAACACCACGTGGGGCGGCCTCCAAGGCTTCCAGACCGCGCCGAGCGACAACCTCGTCGTGCCCACACACTCGGACTACTCGGACAGTACGCTCGCCGCGTCGGGCATCATGGGCACGACGCACACGGAGCGCGGGCTGACATACGCGACGGTCGAGCTTTCGGGACACATGATTCCGCAGTATCAGCCGTCGGTGGCTTTCCGCCAGGTCGAGGTGCTGTTGGGAAGGATCGACAGCCTGACGAGCACGGAGCCGTTTACCGTGCAGGTCGGGAAGGGGGCGTTTTGAGCATGACTGCATTCGGTGTTAACGGACGGAGCGGTTAACGGCTGACTGCAGGATGTGCTGATGCTGAGCCTTAGATAGGACCGCATTTCCGACTGTGTGTTCGCGAGGGTTGCCAAACCCATGGAGGTCATTACTCTCTCAGGGATTGTCTCTCTCAAAAAAAGACCTGTCTGTACCTTGCATCTTACACAAACTGCTTGCGGAGTGAGTCGCAAGACAAATGATGCACTACCAGACTTGTTAGCGAAATTTCTTGCGTTCTTCGGACATGCCACCGTCTGGCATGACTACCTGGGCAACTAAGCATACTAATAGCTTCAGAAGTCGCAAAAACCAGAACTTACTCATAGCCGTAATCGCTACGGGCCTTTTTACGGGCCTGTCAGATCTCCTTCTACGTAAGCTGCATCATTACAAATGCCGACCGGGATTCGGAGCCGGAAAAGTGCAGCAGCAACTCTGGCGGTCTTCCAGCATAAATAGCGTATGACGGGGCGGAAAGAAGAATAGCTAGCGGCCTCGGCTGAACGCCACGGCGTGCAAAATGTTCGCCTCGCGTCTTCGGGCCAAGTAGTTGCTCCGTAGTGGTGACTGACATCATGCTAACTAGTACAGAGCGTCTCTACCCTTTTTTTATTTAAAAAAAAGCGTATAATATGAATATGGTGCCTCTTTCCGCCCTCGAGCTGCTGTGCACACGATGCTGGATATGCAAATGTAACTCAGCTATATGCGAAACAGGTGAGCCTACATTACGTCAAGAGTCCCAATTTTTCCATACAACAAATCCAGCTGTCGGAAAACCACTTTCCTGAGACGAGTTTAGACGCAGCATAACCACACGATTTAGACGAGCAAGCCGCGCCGTGGCAGCATGGAGAAGGATCTAGAGTCGCATCGGCCAGCCCACATCAACCACTTCCAGCGAGTACTCCACCAGGACGCATTAAACGACGACATCCGGAATGCCCACTATGCAGGCTCCGGTACCGAAGCAGACCCCTATGTGGTCTCGTGGCTCGACCATGACCCGGTCAACCCCATGGAATATCCCGATACGGTGAAATGGGGCATCACGATGCTGGTCGCCCTCGCGACTCTGGTAAGCAGGTCATGGATGCGGCATACGGGATTCTTGAGACTGACGAGAGCTATTCTAGGCCGTCGCCTTCGTCTCCTCCGCCTATTCCGGCGGAATAGCAGAAATTCTCGCCGAGTTCCAGCAGCCCCAAATCGTCGGCGTGCTGGGCGTCTCGCTTTTCGTTTTGGGTTTTGCAGTAGGCCCCTTGATCTGGGCGCCTATGAGTGGTAAGTAGCCACCAGCGACTGCATTCACGCACTTTTTGCTAAGACGAAAATCCACAGAATTGTTCGGTCGACAGTATCTCTTCTTCGCCACATACGCAGCTCTCACGGCCTTCAACGCCGGCGCGGCTGGGTCGCAGAACATGGCAACCCTGATCATTTTGAGGTTTCTGGCGGGCTCGTTTGGGTCGTCGCCGTTGACGAACGCGGGCGGTGTCATCGCGGACATGTTTCCAGCCAGCCAGCGCGGGTTGGCGACGAGTGTATTTGCCGCGGCGCCGTTCCTAGGGCCTGTGTTGGGGCCGATCGGTATGTTTCAACCTTCGATATACTTTCATGCCTTCAACTCCGCTAACGAAACGTCCCACAGTCGGAGGCTTTGTCGGTGAGACTGTGGGCTGGAGATGGGTTGAAGGAGGTAAGTCACTATTCCCCGGCTTCGGTACATGCATATTTGCCTAGCCACCCGTCACGACCACTCCATCATGCTGCAACGCATACTGACCAATCCACACAGTCATGGCCATCTTCACCGGCGTCCTTTGGATCGTCTGCGGCATCTTCGTCCCCGAGACCTACTCCCCCGTGCTCCTCCGCAAGCGCGCCGCCGCGCTCTCGAAAGCAACCGGCAAAGTTTACAAGAGCAAGACCGACGTGCAGCAAGGCAAAGTCACCCTCGGGCAAGCCTTCAAGACCGCGCTCTCCCGCCCGTGGATCTTGCTCTTTCGCGAGCCCATCGTCTTCCTGCTCTCGCTGTACATGGCCATCGTCTATGGCACGCTGTACATGCTTTTCGCCGCGTTCCCGATCGTCTTCCAGCAGGGCCGCGGGTGGAGCCCGGGCATTGGAGGGCTTGCGTTCCTGGGCGTTGCTGTGGGCATGATGTTTGCGGTGGCATATTCGATTTTTGATAATAAGCGGTATATCCGCGCTATTGACGCTTCCCCGTCTGGATTTGCGCCTCCGGAGGCGAGGCTACCGCCTGCGATGATTGCGAGTATTTGCATGCCTGTTGGAAGTAAGTTGCACTGTTCCACCATGTGAAGCTTCCAAATGCTGACTGTCGCAGTGTTCTGGTTTGCTTGGACAAATTCTCCTAGCATACACTGGAGCGTGAGCATCATCGCTACAGCTCCGTTCGGCTTTGGCTTGGTGCTGGTCTTCCTGTCCATCATGAACTATCTCATCGACGCATATGTCATCTACGCCGGTATGCATTTCCTCCATGCCTTTCTGCACCCACTTTGTATTCCATTGAATCTTTGCTGACCAGTCACAGCCTCCGTTCTCGCCGCCAACGCCGTTCTCCGTTCTCTCTTCGGTGTAGCCTTCCCCCTCTTCACCTCCTACATGTACAAAGCCCTCGGAACTCACTGGGCCTCCTCCATCCCAGCCTTCCTCGCCCTCGCCTGCCTACCCTTCCCCTTCATCTTCTACCGCTATGGCCCCGCGATCCGCAAGCGCTGCAAGTTCGCCGCCGAGGCAGAAGCCTTCCTCAATCGACTCCGCGACGAGGCGGAACAGGATGACGAAGACGACGAGACGAGCTCAACCACGGCGAAGAGCGACAACGGCCAGCCGACGAGCGAAGGCCATAGGAAAGAGCACGATCGTCGTGAGGCGCAGCTTGAGGCAGAAGCGATGGACTATAGCTATGGGCCGGAGGAGCGTCAGCCTGAGTATGCGGCTATCCGGGTGCCTGGTGAGGGCCAGGGCAGTAGTACGTTGACGGGGAAGAAGAGCAGTCGGAGTCTGCAGTTGTCGCGGAGCAGGACTTATGACGGAAACCCGTACGACATCGACCGTGTCAATACTAATGACAGCTTCGCAAAGAAGCCGTTGAATACTCAAAGACATAAGTAGACTACCCAGGTAGATGGACGATATTGACTCACTAATGATGCGGCACATTGCCACAGAACTCCACACCTGAGCAGCTTCATCGAATCGCATCAAGGTTATCAGCGACTTCAAGCTTCGATATGTGCAGAGACTTTGGCATGTCAAATATTAAAAAGGACTTTCTGAAACAGTAGGTAAAGTACAGGCTTGATTGACTAGAACGACGAAAGGGTTGGACTGAATACGAACAGTGGTGGGTCTCCCGCTAGCCTCCATTCACCACAACACCTCATGCCGTACCCGTCAATAAATACGCAAAGCACAAATCGATTCCCTCACGCAACTCCCGCTCCAAGGTCCTTGATAATGCTCTGAACATCGGCCAAGGTAAGTTCCTCCATCGTCTCCTTCCACAACCGCTGCGTAATCTCCGGCGCCTTATCAGAATACACAAACGGGACCATCGGTCGGATCTGGTCGAAGTCGACCACCTCGCCGTGTGACTCCTCGTCCTTCTTCAGGACCGCATCGAGTATCACATGAGCACCCACAGCAGCAGCCTTGTGTCCGAAGATGCCAAAGTGGACCGCGACTGAGAGGGAACGCAGGATGCCCCAGGCATCGCGGGATAAGCCTGAGCTTGAGCCTGCGCAAAGTCCCGGATAGGCGACGTTCACAATAGCAACGGACGCCAGGACGTGCTTGGTCAGCTCGACGATGAAGAGCTGCGTGGGCAGTTTGGATGTGCCGTAGCGCTCTTGCATGTCCCATTTCAGCGTTGGGTCGTCGAGGGCTCTCAGAAGCGGATCTGCGTCGCGCTCGGCGAAGGCGGTCATGCCAGCTACATCGGACGAGACGATTGTGAGGTGGCCGAGCGAAGTGGGTGAGCGTTTCTTAGCATTCAGGACGGGTAGAAGCAGTACGTTGAGCATCTAGTAAAGCAAGTCAGTCGATCTTGACACCGGGGGATATTGAAGATAATTAATGTATTCTTTTTGGTTCGAAGGACGTGGTCGCGTAGCACGGAGGAATTCGGACTTGCGACGGTGGAGAGATAGTTAGTTTGGACATCCTCTTCGTGACCGGTCGAGGGGGTAGGTCGTACGCTCAACTCGATATATCCCAGCGTTGAGGATGGTCATGTCGAGATGCTCAAGCTGGCTTGCTCGCGTGGCGAAATCGATGATAGTGCTATATTCGAGCATATCCAGCTTCCACATCTCAAAGGAGGTCTTCTTGTCTGGATGTCGAGCTTTGACTTTGTCGGCTGACGCTTGTCCCTTTGATTCATCGCGGACACCAAAAACGGGCTTCCCAATGCCTAGGGCAACGAGCTGATCCGGAATCTCGAAGCCGATGCCTTGGTTGGCGCCTGTGACGATCGCTGTCTTGCCCGTCAAGTCAACATCGGTTGCACTTGTCGGGCGAGGACAGTCGGGAAACTGCCTTCGCACCTACTGTGGAAATATAGCGAACTGAGAGGGACTGTAACCGTACTGAGATGTTGCCATGGTCTGCTTCTGTTTCTTGGCAGCGAGGGAGAGCCACTGTGCTGGGTAAAGGGTACGAAAAACATGGCACACAATCTTGAAAAAATTCAGAGCCAGCGTCGTGAAATGTTGCATGCAATATGATATGAAGATAGCGAGTGTAACTGTAGGTGCGCCGCGAGGATCGCGTGGAACGGAAGTCCACACAAGTCTTTCGGAAGAAAGGATTCGTTGTGGCGTCTGAAGAATGCAGTTCAACCTTCCAGCCTGCGGCGTAGCTGTCACTTGAAGTCATATCTCATCTTATCCGCACGCACATATTGGAGTGTTGTGCATCTGGGACGACATATCATTTTGATGTAGAAGCTTGATGACACAAATGCGATGGGCGTCGAGGCGGGGCGGCAAGCTCACCAATCGAGCATCTACTTCCACATATGTATAGCTTGATGAGAGCCTGCAACCCCATTGGTAAATATCCGAATATAGGTAGATTTTGTTACTGCACCAAGTGTCTATCTCGCCGACTTTGTGGCTGGGCTTGCGTGGCCCCTCCATGTGTATCGCCCTCAAGGTGAACTTGCCCGTCCTTCATATCCTGAGCCAGAAGGAGACCATGGACAATCTGGGTGTGTTGGTGGCGGGCGAACTAGGCCTGACCTTGTCAAGAGCAGGCCTGCTTCCTTTCCTGCTTGCTTTTGTCGTTGACTGCGTAGCTAATCGATAGCGAGCACTTGGTCGGTCTTGTGCATTGTTCTCCTTCTCGGACGGACTGCTGGTGGCTGAAAGTGGATCTTAACGATGTGGAGAAAAGGACTGCGGTCGTTGAATCGATCCGCCGAGGCTGAGTCAGCCATTTTACCCAGCCGTAGGAAACATACGGCCATTTCACGGAGCATATCTTTCTATTATTTGTCTACTTCAGGTGAAGTGATTAGCTGTAATACCGTACGTAGTTTGAATGATACGTGTTGCCAGTGATGAGGCTTTGTGGGATCCCGGAGCAAAGTGCCCGGGCGATATTGAGGCGGGAGATAGTGACTGCACGTCATCCGACATTCATCTTCTTCACCACATGGACTATCTCACAAGGTCTCACACATCGAGTCACTCAAATCAAAACCAATGAACCGCCTCCTCCCACGTTCCCAATCCCTCCTCCGCCCAGCAGTATCCCACGGCGGCCTTTGCCCGCCCATCACCTTCCGCAGCATGGCCTCCGCCCCAAGCGCCCTCCACACGCCCGAGCGCTGCTACGTCGACTTCTGCCTCATCCCCGTAACATCCGCACCCCTCTCTTGCCCTTTCCCTCTTTCTGTTACTAGCCTAAGCTCACGTCCACTTCCCTAGGTCGGAACAGGCACGCTCTCCGTCGCGGCCGAAGTCGCCCAAGTGCAGAAGCTTCTCGCCGCCTCAGGGCTCACCTACACGATGCACTCGGCCGGCACGACGGTCGAGGGCTCGTGGGACGCCGTGATGCGTGTTGTGGGGCAGGCACACGCTGTGGTGCATGAGATGGGCGTTGTCAGGATCCAGAGCAGTATGCGTGTTGGGACGAGGTGAGTTTTGATGGCTGTGCGGTGGTTTGTGTGTATATGTGTACGTGTGTGCTGATGCTGGTGGGTAGGACGGACAAGAGCCAGACGGCGGCGGACAAGGTGAAGAGGGTGGAGGATTTGTTGGCTGAGAAGAAGTAGGCTTCGAGCTCGAGGAGAAAGTGTGATCTGATGGGACGGTGGCTAGGTGTGTCGCAGGTACTATTGTTGGGCTGGTCAAGTGATTGCCATGGTTTTCAGAATTGCTGCAGAACTACACGTTTGTCCAAATCTGTGTCATTCACCCTCGGCTCTTTTGACTGATCTCAAGATGCCTGGCATAGATAGCCGAGCCACTATCAGATCTCGAGATGCACCAGCACCTAACTATGTCCGGCACTACTCGCAAATACGCATTTCTCACCCATTTGGCCTTGCCAATTGCTCGACACGTGCTAATTTGATTTACAAAACAGTCAAGATGCCCCATTCCTGCTTTTGATGATGCCCAAATGCCCGGTAGAAACGAGATATCCATCCCGCTTAGTAACAACCCTCTCCTCCCAGCCATTCTCCACCTATCCACGCGACGTCATCCTCTTCTGCTGCTTGCGCTGCTCCTTCTCGCGCTCCTTCTCGAGATACTTCTTTTGGCCCTTGGCGTCGAGCGCCGCCAGCTCGGCATCGCGCTTGAGCTTCTTGGCCTTCTCGCGCTCGTAGTTGCGCTCCTCGGACTTCTCCTCCAGGTCGGCCTTCTGGATGTCGCGGGCCGTCTGGTCGCGGATGCTCTTGACCTTCTTCAGCACCTCGGGCCGGAAGTGGGCGTCCTTGGCGAGCTGGTCGACGATGCGGATGGCGTATTGGAAGATTGGCAGGAGGGGTGCGTAGTTGTTGTCGGAGGGGAGGTGGTACTTCAGGACAACGCGCTTGCGGGGGGTGGTTTCCTCGAGGCTGTGGATGGTTATGTTAGCGTGTCCCATGTATGGGACGAAGTTGGGGGGCAGTCGTACCTCTTAGGCCTGTCAGTAGGTTGATCAGAGACAATGATAAAGTCCAGCAGTTCTCCTGCAGACGAAACGGCCTCGGCAAGCTCCGGGGTGAGCAAGAGGCTGGTGATCTCAGCGCTCTCACTCATGACGGTCAACCAGTTGGGCAGCTTCTGATGGTCCTTGGTGAACGTCAGAGAGACATCAAAGCGCTCGTCGCGAACCTGCTTCATGCGATCCTTGTTGACGACAGCCCAGACGAAGCCGTCGTAGGTGCTCTTGCCGCCCTTGGTCTTCAGCTCGTTAGTGCCGGGCATGCCTGCGATCAGCATGTCCTCCTTGCCATCGAAGGGGTACACGGTGACCTCGACAGTATCCTGAGGCATGGCGTAGCTCTCAATGAACAGGCTCAGCATAGCCTCTGCGGCGGACATGAGCGGGTTGAAGCGGCGGATGAGGGTGAGCTGGGCGTCCATGAAGGCGACGTTCTGGCGACCGGTGGCGTAGGTGGCGTACTCGAACAGCGACTTCTCCTTCAGCGCCTTCTCCGGCTCAGCCAGGTCCTCGCTATCGCCCCCGCCGACCCTGGGGGTGTTGCGAACGCGGTTGTCGAAGCCGACGAGCGAGAACTCGGAGGCGAGGATCTTGGAGTGGGCTTTGATCCATTTGTTGGCCTTGCTCTTGTTCATGCGCGAGCCAAAGATGTGCAGGCCAAAGATGAAGATAATGCAGGCGAGGATGAGGCCCTCGGCGCGGAAGTCATTTGCGGAATATCGCTCATCGAGGCGGTACCATTTCGTGTAGGGCGGACCGGTGGCGGCGGGCGCGTTGGCTCCAAGGGTTGCGCCGCCTTGGACTGGGACGAAGGGTTCGGGAGATGGCTCGGCAGCCTCTGCAAAGTCGGCGAAGTCTATGTTGGGGACGGATCACGGTCAGCATAGAGCCCAGGATGATCCTATGCGGCATATCGCAAGCTGTCTGGAGCTGCTGGAGGTGTCGGCGATTGTCAATTGAGCTCCTGGAAGAGGACCTACCTGCGTCTGCGCCAGCCTGCTGTGTTGCCGAGGGCTTGCTGCCTCCGAAGAGGCCTTTGAGAACGTCGGCCATGGTCGTTGTCGTCTTGCGCGGTGGTCAAGGCAAGATCCGGAAGGGCGACAGTCGTGGGGAAAATCCTCCGGGGCCAGCGAGGTCGTCGCGAGGCCCGTTGGGGAGGTGGAGCGGCAGGGGCGCGTGTCTTGTAGGGATATCCTTGTGGAGGTTTCCGGACCTGCCTGGACTTTGGTTGCTGGGACAACGACTCCGACAGCCCTTGTCTCTTTACTTTGCCATGATGACGAGACCATCAACCACTGCACACACTCTTTTCCCCTTGCACATTCCCGCGTCTCGCAGCAATAATCTGACTTCAAGCCATACAATGTCTGGCATATGACACAATGTCTTGCAAAGTTTCCGTCCGCACATATGGCAAACGGGCCCGCAAGCCTCAGCTGGGCGCCGGCCACTTGGCTCTGGGCGAACTAGATCCGAACATGACCATCAGCACAACCGCCACTCGAAGTACAGATGCAGACGATACCGTCAAAGACCTCACTACCAAGGTGAAGGACATCAGCCTCCAAGACGAGACGAAGCCCACGAGGGGGAAGCGAATTATTCCATCGTCGCCCGTGCTAGTTCCAGTGAAAACACCAGCACCAGAGCAAGCTCCGGCGACACCCAAGCAGTCAAGACGAAAGACCCGCCTCAGTATCGCCACTCCTCTTGATGAACTCAAGGAACAGGAGTGCCTTCGGATTCTGAATTGGGAAGATGTCTGTCCCATCGGCGACCGCATCGAGAAAATCGCCGAGGCCTCTTACGCAGAGGTCTACCGGATTAGTAACGAGCGCGGCACCAGCATCATCAAAGTCATCCGCCTAGATTCCCCAGTCAGGCCACAAACAAAGGCTCAACAGAAATCAGGACTGGTCGATGAGGAGCCACATAGTGAGGCGGACCTCGAGGGCGAGTTGCGGATTTCTGAGCTGGTAGCCGACATCCCGGGCTTCGTCATCTACAAAGAGAAATACCTTGTAGAAGGCAAGACAACTCCAGCGTTATTAGAGACCCACCAGAGCTTTCAACGGAAAATGAAGAGAAAAGACCCTGGACGGTTGCAATTTTATCCAAGCCCGAGCCGCTATTTGAAGGACACGCGCTTTTTGGTCGTCGAACTCGGTGACGCCGGTACTGCGCTGGAGGATCTGGAGATTGTCTCGACGGATCAGATCTGGGATCTTTTTCTTGGAGTAGCTGTGGCACTTGCGAGGGCGGAGAATTTGATCAGATTCGAGGTGAGCATTCTTTCGATACAATGGCTTGGTGGATGGCAGGCTAAGTCGGAATAGCACCGCGATCTACACGAGGGCAACATCTGCTTCCGCCATGCCAGGCCACCCAGACCGAAAGTGAACAAGACGCCATGTCAATTTGGCTTCTCTGGCATCGACGTGACCATCCTAGATTATGGCCTATCTCGAGCCGAGGATGCAGACGCCATCAATCCAGCACCCATTGCACACGATCTCGAGCGAGACTTGAGTCTATTCACCAGCACCCACGCCAAGCAGTGCGAGGTCTACCGCCAAATGCGCTCTTATCTCATCAATGGCGACCGAATATGGCTCCCACCAAAAGCCCACAACGAACCGTACAAGAACGGCGCCTATGGTTCTCCCATTTCGTGGAGCCACCACCATCCTTATACGAATGCCCTCTGGCTAGCCTACCTATACAACTATCTTATTGCAAGTTACCAGGGCGACAAGAAAGCCCTCAGGGTCTTTAAAAAGGAGACGCAGGAGTTCTGGACCCACCTCGATCCTGAAGCATCGCTGGAGATCATGTCGTTCTCAAGCGCTGAAGACATTGTTGAGTTTGCTGTTGAAGCCGAGTGGATTACCCAGGAGCAGCTCGTGAGCTGTGGGGCTGGTGAGGGATACTCGATCATGGCAGAAGAGAGCATTATAGAAGTCAGGGCGGATCGGGCTGATGATGCGCACCTGCGGCGGTCTCCTAGGAAGCAGGCCAGACCGCCAGCAGACTGAAAAGTGACTTCTGTGACTTGAATTGAAACGGACAGCATTACACATTTGGTTATCCCGACGTTCACGCAGCATAGCAAGGGTGGGGAGAGCGTGTCATATTCGAAGAGCATTCTTATCAGCGTCAATGAAGCATATCTAGACTTCACGGTGAGTAGCTAAGCTTTGCGTCGTGCAGATCTCTATGCTGATTCCCGGCGCACTTGTGACTCACCGGCTCCTGCGCTTTTGCGCATTGTGGATCCCGCAAGATCTCACACACCTTAGCGCCATCATCAACCACATGTACATGCCAATTCCCAGTCTACCCTCGTGATTCCCAACCATCCTAACAAGTCCCTATCAGTAGCTGCACCACCACCTCAGAATGGCTGTCGCCTCTAATCTCCGCATCCGCATACGCGATGCCATCCTGGCCACCGACAGTGCGGCCCTCACAGACATATACTTCACCGGCTTCAGCACCACAGTGATCCACAAGCTCCTCTACCCCGGCGGCGCCAGCCCCTCCGCGCGCGAGAACTATGTCCGCAAGCTACACGCTCAAACCGCGGAGTCTGACTCGGCGGCGACGGTGTATTTGAAGGTTGCGGAGCTGGTTCCCGAGGGAGACGGGGAGCCGGTGGTAGTGGCGCTTGCTAGGTGGAGGTTCGTGCGGGAAGGGAGGGAGAAGGAGGAGGAGGGAAGCGACAAGGAGGCAGTTGGGGAACGCGGGAAGGGCGGCAAGGTAATGACGCAGGAGGAGCTGGGCGAGGGCGTGGACCTGGAAGTGTGGAAGGCATTCATGGGCGGAATTCATGATGCTAGGGCGAGGCTAATGGGGTTTGAGCCGTACTTGCGTGAGTTCTGCCCCGGTTTCTTTATACAAACTCCTATTTTGCTTCAGCTAGGTGGCAGAGTTAGTTCACCAGGACCGCGGACTCTACGATGCTGATGGGAAAATATTCAACAGACCTCCACTCTCTCGTATGCCATCCCTCCCACCGCGGCGTCGGCGCCGCCTCCGCCCTCCTGCGCTGGGGCGCCGAGCTCGCGGATCGTGAGCGTGTGCCGGCTTGGCTGGAGGCGTCGCCGTTTGGCTACGGGCTGTACAAGAAGTTCGGTTTTGAGGATATTGAGATGCTCGACGTGCCGCTCCAAGGTGCTCATGATGGGGAGGATTGGGGGTGAGTATTTTGCCGCGTTTGGTGAGTGGACAGGGTGTGGAGAGGTGTAGCTGCTAATATTTTGGGTGTAGGGCGTCCATGGGTGTTGCTTTGGCTGGAGAGAAGGCCGAGGGGTGTTATAGAACGGCGGTTATGAAGAGGATGCCGAGAGAGGTGTAGAGGTGGGAGGTGGGAGGTGGGAGGTGGAGGACTTTGTCGGAGATTCAAGGTAGATTTTGGCAGAAATGCAGGAGGTGGGAAGGCCTGCTATAGATGCTAGTCGATAGTTGTGGTTTTGGCAAGTTGAGTTCTATCTCAACAAAGTCTCGAGATTGTCTGCGTTGGTGTCCTTGAAGATGCTCCATCAATGATCTTACTCGCCCTGTAAATTGAATCAGCCTCTGAAGTTCAATCATTTCCGCATCAAGCACTGCTGGGACTTCCAGCCAATGATTCACCATTGAATCACCTCAAATTCGACACCTGGGTAGGTCTCCACGTGGTTATCCTTTCAACCGTCCCAACTTAAAGCTCGACCCAAAGCTCAATCTTTTGGTGACTCTTGCGTCAAACAATTGCTCGGTTATGTTTCCATTTGCACCACAGCTCCCTCGATTGAACTGGTGAGCAGCAAGCATTTCCACCACCTCTCGTCACTCCCTATGGCCATACTCCTCCTTTCTTTGACCTGACCAATCTTCTCAGCACAACACACTCCAGGCATCTCGTCGAGTTTACAGACGCGTAACAACAAACAGTCTTTCGAGTTCGGTACACTGTACGTAAGTGACTCAACTTAGTGTCGATTCCGTCCACGCTTTCTCTGCCAGTGATCTGACTACCTTCTCGTAGATTCATACGCTGCCCGTCACCAGCACTCTAGAGCGATTCAACTTCAGACATAGGGTGAGTAATCGTCTTCACACCGCATTTCCCATCAAGGCTAAAGACTCTTCCATCAAGTTGCCTGCCCACACGATTCCAAAGTCTCCATCATGGCAACTTCCCGATTCGACCATTTTCCCAAGCTCCCGCCGGAACTGAGAATGAACATCTTCCGTCGTGCTCTCACCGAGGAGACCCGCAGTCGATAGCTCGCCGTGTGGGATGGCCGTGTCGTGCCTTTCAAGAATCTCGTCAGCCCACTCCTCTCCGCGAGCGTTTCCTCTCGCCAGTGCGCCCAAGACTTCTGTACCGTCAGGCTCAAAGTCTTCCCATTGATCGACATCAGCGACTATTACCACATATCCCCGGACACAGGTCATCGCGACGACTTCAAGGCCCGTAAAAAAAGCACCCTACTTGCTGTAGGTGGCTCTGTTGTAGACGATGACGCGGATCTGATCGTCTTCCCGGGGTAATACCTACGACCTGGCGGAAGCGTGGACCTCTGAAAGCGAGGACTCTGCGGAAACCGCGGCGTCGAATTGGCTTCACAAAGTGCACAAGCATGTGGACCCGTCTCCCAAAGGATACATGTATCTGAACACTGCAAAAGACACCATCCTGTACGGATACAACTGTGGCCCTGACTTTTTTCAGCGGCTGTAGAGAGCAGATGGTGCCGGGATTTTCTCAGACTCCGGTCGGGCGTCACTACTCCTTGGCTACTTACGGTGGTGTGGTTTACAACGGTGCTCCTTTGCATTCCCTTATTCTGGACGTCCACAAGAGCTTCAATTGCGGGGCTGCCTCTAGATTTCTAACATTGCGACTGTCGCGACGAGAGTCGAATAATCTGATGATTTATATCTCGACGTCTCCGGCTCAGCTTCCGGGCTACGTCGAGTGTTGGATCAGTACGCAATGCGGTACCGGAGAGAAGCTTCTGTCCGAGGAAGAGCTTCTGGACGAGCCAGATGTGCAAATACTATACTATCCACATTGGGGCTCAATCGGCCTGATGGTAGGATATGAGCATGAAAGGGTATCGCAAAAGCAGCTGCCAGTGCATGCACTGGCCGGACACCCATATATTCGTGACAAAGGGGCTGTGCTGGAAGGTCACCACAGGGACTTCATCCACTCTGCACAGACGCGCACTCGATCGAACGAGCTATCTCCCAGATTACGTGATCAAGATGGCACTATTGAACAGGCAGAAGAAGAGTTGAGGAAGCTGTCTGCGACGAAATGCCGTCTGAAGGGTACCATGGCGTGCCTGTTGGCTATTGAGAAGACGATGGACCAACACGATACAGAGCGTAGAGAAGAGCGCCCGCAGTATACTGGTCCTCAAGGCGGCCCATCCCCTATACGCAGGTGTCGAATTGGCCTGAGACTAGGGAGGAAGAGTATGTGGAGGAGTCCCAGTGACGACCTGTCCATGTTCCAACCATGGCAAGCCACTCTTCCTGATACAAAGCAGCAGAAAAGACATCCAAACAGGCTTCATCTTAGCTCTCCTGTCTTGCAGGTGTTTATTGCTCTTTTTCTGAGCCTTATTATGTGCTGTTTTCTCCCGTGTAGCATGCCCTGGTAGTTTTACAAGATCTGTAGGTTGAGACGGTACGAAGTTTCAGTCAAGTCGGTACATAATTACCCATGGCGAATTTAAGCACTTGATGCTCCGGCTGTGTGTGCTCCTGAACCTCACAACACCTCGAGCACTTTGCGTCTGAAGTCCTGAACCCTTCACCGGCCACCTAATGACCCACCCACCCTAGGCGTCACTTGCGTATTCCTCAAAGACTCGCTCCCACCTACACCTCACATTTTCTGCAATAACGACTCCGACCGCCTGCAGGTTCTTGATTGAACAAGAGCCCGTTCCAGTGCCTCAAGACTCTACGCTCATCGACAAGGACTACGCCTCAAATTTTCAACGTCAGCTCCTCGAAAGTCTGCACAGTACGCACTCACAGCCACGACACGCAGGGTCAGCATTGCCAACCAGTTCAAGGTTCGCACTTTCCTCTCAACTCATGGGTGATTGTGCAGTCCTAGAGATTCTTAGGTCGACTGACGCTGACTTGACTCAGCCAAAAGGAGTGCTGACCACGGGGCCTCGTGCCTTCCACGATTGCTTCGTCTTTGAACTGATCTGGAAACGGCAAATCAGCTTCCAAGGTCCGGTAACGCCACAGGTGAGCAAATGGTAGCAGTCCTTCCTTATATATGCCCAGGGGGCTTCGATATAGGCTGACTTTGGCCCTCCCAGATTGCAGATCCGTTCGCCTACTAGTGCTCTTCACGACAAGCACCAGAACTCCTTGGGACAGATTGCAGGTGAGCAGGCAGCAGTGCCCTCAGTCGCTGACTTCAACTTCACAGACTCCCGAGGTCCATCTTCGCCAGCCTACCACCGCCTCTCACCATGGCTACTACATTCCACGCCTTCGAGCAGCTTCCTGTTGAGCTGCGGATCAAGATCTACAGCTTTGCGCACAAGACAGAAGCTTGCTCTCATCGCCTTGTGCTTTGGGACAGTCGCGTCATGCCGCTCAAAAACCTCGCAAGCCCGCTTTTGCGAGACAACGCAATGGCTCGTGAAGCTACACAAGCCTTCTACCCTTTGAGAGTCCATATTTACGCCCTTCCCAAAACAACGGACACATTCCCCCAACTTTCCGCCACTTGAGGCGAGGGGACAGCCGCATGGAAGAGAACGGGACGCTCGCATGGTCACCTGGATCCCGCTTGGCAGATGGCAACTCAAATCACATAGAGTACTGGGCACGACAAGTTCTCGACCAGGCGTGGGTTGACTTCGCATCAGACTATATGGCAGGCGCGGCGAGCCGCATGCTCGCCATATTGCAGCAACAGCCACAAGTAGTGCAGACAGGCAGTTTGTACCTGCATCCCGAGCTGGATACGGTGTTGAACGGATACAACTGCGGTCCAGACTTCTACGCCGACAGCAGGACCAACGTCTTGCGTACCGGCGACGGCAGAAGCAAGCTGGTGTGGCGACACTTTTCTGCCAAGCTGCCAGTCTCGTTTTATCCGGTCATGGGAGAATGTGATGATGGGGATGCCTGCATGCTGAAACCATCGCGCAGCTTTGCTGTCGCGCAACCCAGGGCCGTGACACCCGTCAACATCTCAAGGAAACTTCGAAGCGCGCTCATACAACGGTGAAGACTGGAACTCCGCCGAAATGTACTCATTTTGTGGTCCCAAGCCTGCGCCTTTGGTTTGCAGAAGCATCAAGCTAACTCCAGAGGAGAGCCACAGCTTGATGGCCCGGCTCTCGACGTCACCGTTTCAGCTGCCAGGTACGAGGGTCACCTGGATGAAGAACTCTCATTGGGGCCAACACAAGTTTCCTGGTGCCATCCACAGGTACCAGACGGTTGAAAGCTTTCTCGGCATAACTGAGAGGGTTATTGAGGACTTTACCAAAGATATCAGAGACCGAGAGCTTCAGCTTCGCCTCTGTGATGAGGACATTGAGTTGGACCGAGCACAGATCACCAAGGACCTTGGCCATTCCGTCACTTTTTGCTTTCCAAGACTCTGCTTATTCCAAGACTCGGGTTCGGACTAAGTCAAGCAACATTAGGCAGTCGAAGTCCATGGAAGCTACCCTTTCCAAGATCTCTGGCATTCAGATCTTATGACCAGGACGATCATACCGAGTTAGGGATTCACAATATGTGTATTGTGAGTGGTTTGTTACGTACCAATGCGTGACTATTGCTGCAACGCCATGCGAGAGTCCCTCCGATAGGCCATCCGTACTTATCGCACAGTATTACGTGTGCAATTGCTCCGTAGTGCCACTTGAGACAATCATAACCTCGACAGCTATATTGGTGTATCCTCAGTCCCACGAAGCAGAGCCAGAGCACAGCCTGAGCCTAGCAAACGGACAGAGAGGCTTTCTCTGTATTAACAACCTTCAGTGCAGCCAGGTTGCTAAGTCACGAGTTCATTGGGCGTCGATCAAGTCGACTACGGCGCATGTGTCAGAAGCATGTCGAGCATGAAGGATGATGGAATGCAGACTTGACACCAACCAGTGCTCACAGTTTATAATTACCCCTCCAAGCTCTCCCACGACAGCACGATTTGTCTCGAAGAGTCAGCATCTCAAACGACATTTAGACGCGAGCCTGCTCCCAATCCGCGAGTACATGATGAGCGACAACCGAGATGCATCGTGACAGACAAATAATTCCGATCGTCGTCAACGGTCTCGTCTAATGGTGGTAGGTCAGTTTCATCCGATACCTGATCGACGGAAAATAGGGACATGGGCTTGTTTGCGGGAGGCAAAATCCATGCTGCTGGCTTGAAACGAATAGTATACGCGTACAGGTGTGTGTTTTTTGTTCCTTTCGCGGGTCTCGACGGCCCAAGCAAAAAGTTTAAAGTCCCGCGGGCCGTTGCCGCATGTCCGAAGCTGGGCCATGCCTGATCGTCCTATGTCATTCAGCCTCAAGATGTAGGTACGGGATGAAGGGAAAGGTAGCATTGACGCGTCGAGGAGACCATCAGTCAAGGACGCGAGTTGGGAATACCTAAGGTAGGACACCGAGCACCCGATATCTGTCATACGACGCATCTGGACTGTGTCAGGCCAGCCCTAGCTTGGCTGAGGCGGAACGCAGGAATTTACACGACTCTGCGCTGCTGCAACAAGCGAGAGCTTGTGTGCCTAATAAGCTTCGTCAGACTGGTGGGTTGCGATGACGGGCACCAGGTTAAAGTTGTGGAAGCAAGATTCAGGCCTGCCATCCCCGAGGTACGGCACAGTGGGCGCTCGCTTCGTTTGCGTAATGGGAGGTCTGCTTGGCGGCGATATCTTGAAATCTTTCGAGTGTCAAATCGGCAACTTTCGTCGGGGCCACTATGCTTGTTCCTGGTTGGATTCTAGCGCCGTGGCCCAATCAACGGGCAAAGACAACGGTGTACTTGAAAACAGTCCCTGCGATATAAACTTCGTCCCTGCGATTCTTGAGACGAAATACTCCGAGGACCCTTTGTGGCCATGGCTTTTGGCTGGGGTTAGGACGGGCCCGGCTACGCCTCAGCTCGGCTCGCCCACCCGAAAACCTAAACGCCATAATGGGACGCAGCATGAGGGCGGGTGAGAAACACCCTGCTAGTAGGCGAGATAGACACCATGCTGGTGGGTAACGTGTCCGAGGGCATGTCCGACACAAGAGCATATTCCTTGACCTGGAAGACCTCCAGGGCAAGCAATGCTTGCCCTGGGGTTGGTAGTGGAAGGAATACTCGCTGGCTTTCTGAAACGACGCAGGTAGGGTAGGTATATATCATCACACCAGTGAGCTCCTTCTTTCACAATTTCTCTCCTCCGTCAAGGTCTGGTCACCCCCATCCACTTTATTTTCTAATACCCTCGGCCTCTGTGCGCCCCCTTCTGATTCTTCATGCTGATATTGACTATCAGTGAGAAGGTAGAACACACCTAATTAATATGTACACACTATCATCATGGCTCGCAACAGCGAGCCTGCTGACTCTCAGCGCCGCCGTCTGCCCTTTTGCGGACGGCAGTGCTGATCCAGCCCAGCTGCGTGCTAGACAAGAAGCCCAAGACCCCTTGGCTGCTGTGAGCAACCAACAATTTATCGGGCAGTTCCAAATCGACGATGCAAATTCAGTATTGACCTCGGACGCTGGAGGGCCAATAGTTGATCAGGCCAGCTTAAAAGCTGGGCCGAGGGGAGGGACACTGTTGGAGGACTTTGTGCTGCGCCAGAAGATTACACACTTTGACCACGAGCGGGTAGGTGAACAAAGTCTGTGTTTTGTGCACGTATGGGGCCAGTGTGTGCTAACCTCATGGCAGGTCCCGGAGCGAGCAGTCCACGCTCGAGGTGCCGGCGCGTACGGCACCTTCACCGCAAACGGCGACTGGAGCAACATCACAGCGGCATCCTTCCTCAGCGCACCAGGGAAGCAAACGCCCATGTTCGTGCGCTTCTCCACCGTGGCCGGCTCACGAGGTAGCTCGGACCTGGCCCGAGACGTCCACGGCTTCGCGACGCGGTTCTACACCGACGAGGGCAACTTCGACATTGTCGGCAACAATGTGCCCATCTTCTTCATCCAGGACGCCATCCAATTCCCCGACTTGGTGCATGCTGTGAAGCCCAGCCCGGAGAACGAGATTCCCCAGGCCGCGACTGCGCATGATTCCGCGTGGGATTTCTTCAGCTCGCAGCCGAGCACGCTGCACACACTTATGTGGGCTATGTCGGGCTTTGGTGTTGTGCGCAGCTACCGGCACATGGACGGGTTCGGTGTCCACACCTTCCGCATGGTCACCGAGGACGGCACGTCGAGGCTGATCAAGTGGCACTGGAAGACCAAGCAAGGAAAGGCGTCACTTCTGTGGGAAGAGGCTCAGATAGTCTCCGGGAAGAACGCCGACTTCCACCGTCAAGACCTCTTCAACGCGATCTCGTCCGGCGCCTTCCCCGAGTGGGACCTCGCCGTGCAAGTCGTCGAAGAAGACCAAGCGCTCGCCTTCGGCTTCGACCTCCTCGACCCGACCAAGATGATCCCCGAGGAGCTCGCGCCACTCCAAGTCATCGGCACCATGCGCCTCGACCAGAACCCCTCCAACTACTTCTCCGAAGTCGAGCAAGTCATGTTCCAGCCCGGCCACATCGTCCGCGGCATCGACTTCACCGAGGATCCGCTCCTCCAAGGCCGCATCTTCTCGTACCTCGACACCCAGCTCAACCGCCACGGCGGGCCCAACTTTGAGCAACTCCCCATCAACCGACCACGCACGCGCGTCAACAACAACAACCGCGATGGCGCGGGCCAAATGTTTGTGCACACGCAAAAGAACGACTACACGCCCTCGGCACTGTCCGGCGGCCTGCCCGCGCAAGCCAACGCGCAGCAGGCATTCATGACAGCCCCCGGCCGCACCGCAGGCGGCACGCCGCTTGTGCGCGCGCTCTCGGACACGTTCAACGACCACTGGACGCAGCCGCGGCTCTTCCTCAACTCGCTCACGCAGCCCGAGCAGCAGATCCTCGTCAACGCGATCCGCTTCGAGACGTCCAACGTGCAGTCCGTCGTCGTGCGCCAGAACATCCTCACGCAGCTCAACATGATCTCCAACGACCTGGCCACGCGCGTCGCCTCGGCGCTCGAGCTTCCCGCGCCCGCGCCGAACCCCATGTTCTACCACGACAACGTCACGGCCGGCGTCAACATCTTCGGCGTGCCGCTCCCCACCGTCGCCACGCTGCGCGTCGGCATCCTCGCCACCACCACCAACCCGACCTCCATCCAGCAAGCGCAAGCACTGCAAGCGCGCTTCGCGCAAAGCGGTGTCGTTGCCGCCGTCGTGGGCGAGTCGCTCGCACAAGGCGTGAACCAGACGTACTCGCAAGCGGACGCGTCGGGGTTCGACGGCTTGGTGGTCGCGGGCGGCGCGGAGGCGCTGTTCTCGCCGTTCCAGACGAGCACGCTGTTTCCGCTCGGCAGGCCGGCGCAGTTGCTACTTGATAGCTATCGGTGGGGCAAGCCTGTGGGCGCGATGGGCGCGGCAGGGACGGCATTTGCTAGTGTGGGGATCCCGAATACGCCGGGGGTGTTTTTGAATGCCACGAGTGTGGAGGGGCTGGCGACGGCGTTTGAGGGTGGGTTGAAGACGTTCAAGTTCTTGGACCGTTTCCCGATTGATGAGGGGGCTGCTCCGGGTGCGTCGGCGTCGGCGTCGACGGTTGCGGGGAGTATGGCAGGGCAGGCGGCGCAGGTGACTCGGTCTGGTGGGACGCGGATGAGTGTTGCTGATGGGGCGGGTTTGCTAATGGCACTGGCTGGTCTCGTTGCTCTAATGTCTTAGACTGCTTCTTCTCTTCTTTTCCTACCTTTATTTCCGCACATACTCCCTCGATTGGAGTGAAGCATTTGCTCTCGGCTTTAATGATACCAGGATGATTAGACTAGCGATAGACTAGATGACGAGAGTGGGCATGTAGACCCGGAGGGATGGTTTCCCTGTCCATTATTGGTTGTTCTATGAGCTGATGAGAAATTCCACGTGTTTGAGGACTCGCTCGAAACGCCTATTTGTTGATCACCGGTATGATGAGTGTCATTTGCTTGGTAGTGAGTGACACACGCCTGCTAGTGATTAATAGTGCCAAGAGCTCTTTCTTACAAGCGAGGCTCAAGAAGGCCATGTTCTCTCGGGACTCAAGAAGACATTCATAAGAGGCAGAGGCGCAGAAGAAAAAGGAACACGGGAGACGAAGAAGTGAAGTAAGACGCAACACAACACATGTAGATGGCCAGTATGACTATACTCCGTCTCTCAGCAAAGACCACTTGCCTCAGCTCAACCGGTCTCTCGAGATCACATATACACGAATGCATCGTCGGCGCCTCAAGCACGCTGTTGAAATGTCTCGGTCGCAACTCCGCCGGCCAGATGATCGGAACAAGCCAAGCTTCGGGGTCGTTGCCGGAATCGAGAGCTGGGCCAGACAACTCAAAAACTGGTAGAGTCTGGGCATATCCTGCCGCATCTGGCGATTTCTCCCTTGCGCGACAAAGCCAAATAGTCCTTGAAGCGGGTGCTTCGACCTCAGCAGACAAGAAGCAAGCAAACAAACAATGCACAACATACTTGCATCGCAGGAGGTAGCCGTCACGTGGAGGGCCGTCCAATGGGCCGGGTGGGTCCAGGTCGTGGGGGTGAATCCATCAAATCGAAGTCTGGGGATGATGCTGAGGTCAGATATGAGCCGAGAAGCCCAGCTACTGGTGCCTCCATAGATCGACAAGTACAGCGATGTAGGTCGGAAGAAGCTGCTTCACAGGGGACAAACATGGTGGAGATGAAGGGGAGACGTCGTTGTGTTGTGGGCCCGGGCCCCCCCCCGGCCTCCGGAGGCTCCCCACGCGGGACCGGCCGCGTGGGGGGCGCGGGTCCGACCCCGGCAATCGGCCCGACGTCCAGCCATTCGGGTCCGCTGATCTCATGATGCAACCTCTCCACCCCACGTCCATACTACTCCTCCACGAGCCCTTTCTGCAGTGCGACCGATGCCGAGAGAAACTGCATCTCATCGCGGGTGTCATCACAAGGCACGATAGTCACACGGTGTCCCGCTGCATAGGCGCGTGGAACGTGACGACTTAAGGGCCGCCCCCCCCCCCTTCCCTCCATCCGACTCCCAGCCTTGTCCCTCTCCACGGCGACGACAGCTCCTCGGTCCACGGACAGCTTCACCATGGAACGCTTACGCAGCCTTCTGAACGGCAGGTCTGCGGCGAAGGACACGCGCGACGTCAATTCGGACGAGTACGAGCCGCTGCGCACGTCGAGCGACGATGTCGTCGAGGCGGGCGAGACAGCGGATGGCCAGGGCGAGCCATACAAGGCGGCCGAGGTGCCTTTCTCGTGGTTCGAATACACCATCTTCGCCCTTGTCGGCGTAGCTATGCTCTGGGCCTGGTATGCGACCGCCTTGCTCCCATTTCTCGAGAGCCCTCCACGAGACACACGCTGACAAGCATGCCCCACTCCAGGAACATGTTCCTCGCCGCCTCGCCCTACTTCAACTTCCGCTTCGTCGCCCGCCCCTCCCTCTCGCGTACCTTCCAGTCGTCCGTCCTCACCGTCTCGACCCTCACCAACCTCGTCGCCACCCTCGCGCTCACCCACCTCCAGCGCACCGCTCACTACGCGAACCGCATCAAGCTCGGCCTCGTCATCAACACCCTCGCCTTCGTCCTCCTCACCATCTCCACCACCGCTTTCCGCGGCGTCGCGCCCGACGTCTACCTCGCCTTCGTGCTAGCCGACGTCTGCCTCGCGGCGCTCGCCACGGGGCTGTTCCAGAACGGCGCGTTCGCCTTCGCCGCGAGTTTTGGCCGCGGCGAGTACACGCAGGCCGTGATGGTCGGCCAGGGGCTGGCGGGCGTGCTGCCGGCGCTGGCGCAAATGGTCTCGGTGTTGGTCATGCCCGCGGCGTCCGATCCACCCTCCACTCCCGACGAAAGCGCGTCCGACGGGTTGGAGACCATCAGCCGCTCCGCGTTCCTCTACTTCCTCACGGCAGTCGTCGTCTCCATCATCACCCTCGCGTCCTTCTTCCCCCTCGCAGCGCGCCACGCGCGCCTCATCGCGCGCCGCAGTGCACACGAAGAATCCGGCCCGCGCCGCGTTGTCGGCTTCGCCACACTCGTCCGCAAACTCCACTGGGAGGCCGGCGCCGCGGCGATTTGCTTCGTCGCGACCATCGCCTTCTTCCCCGTCTTCACGGGCAAGATCCTCTCCACGCACTCGGAGCCGCACGCGCGGCTGTTCGCGCCCGAGGTCTTCATTCCCTTGGGATTCCTGTGCTGGAACGCGGGGGATCTGGTTGGGCGGATGCTTACGGGCGGGGTGTTCAACGCGGGTGTAAGGCGGCGGCCGGTGGTGTTGTTCCTGTTTGGGTGTGTGCGGTTTGCGTTCCTGCCGCTTTATTTGCTGTGTAATTTGCACGGCGAGGGCGCGGTGGTGGGGAGTGACTTGTTTTATTTGGTGGCTGTACAGGTGCCGTTTGGGATGAGCAATGGGTGGCTGGCGAGTAATGCTATGATGGCTGCTGCTGAGGGGGTAGAGGAGGGGGAGAGGGAGGCTGCTGGTGGGTTCATGGGGTTGTGTCTTGTGACAGGGCTGGCGGTGGGGAGTTTGTTGAGTTTCACGGTCACCGATATATGAGGCATGGGCATTTTGGCATGTTGCATCCAAGTGGCGTTGGGACTGGGCATTCTGGGGGGGGGGCGCGTAGCTACACGGCTTCAACCATCTTCACACCAAGGGTTGCTAGAGGCCGCGTCTCTCGCTGTGCCTGTGTGGTTTGTGCGTGAATGAGTGTCCGCTGTACTGTATGACTGGTGGGAAGACATGGTGCAGTCCAGGTCTCTTTTTTCCACTCTTTGACCAACACATATTATGCTGACCGATGTGGTTTGCGCTTTGGTGCACTGGGGGCAGCGTCTTCGGTATAGGACTATTGTCACAGAAAGTAAGGACCACATAAGCAAGTCGCAGAGTCGAAGAGGACCTGACCTGCGTGGTTACCAACACAAGCTCCGAGAGCCACAGCTCTCAATATAAGTCGCCGCCCCCATCGCCGCCCCCATCGCCAGCAGCGCTACGGACCCCACCACCTGCTCCCACCGTAAGCAACAGTCTAGACCCAGCCATACAATACCGTCTCCCCGATCTCTCTGCCAACCCATCCAACGGTCTGACCTGACGGGGTAGAGCGTTGGCTCACAACTCGAAGTACCTCCCTGAGAACAGGCAGCCAAAACGACGAGTGTCGACAAGGACGTGAGGCTGGCGAGCTCGAATCTTTTGCTTCGCTGCAATGCTTCCTTTTTTTTCTTGTCTTTCTTTCTCTGGGGGGAGGCTCGTTTTGCTTGAATGTTTCTGCTGAGTTCGCCTCCTGGGGGAAAAAAAAGGGAAAAAAAGTAAAAAAGGAAAGAGATGAAAAAGAGATGTATGTGTAGTGGTGGTCCGAGGAGCGCGGGATGCAGGACAAAGACTCCCCCTTTTTACTGCACGGTACTCAAGTTGACCAGCTTGTTGCGCAACACGCGCCACCAGTCAGCGTGTATTCAGCTTTGGTGATTCTTTCATGTGCAAGAATCAGTTCAATGCGATAAAATACCACTGTTGTGCTGGATGCTGAAAGAGAGTGAAGGAGGGCGGGTGACAAACCTGCAGAATATCGGTGGGGCATTCGCCACCGAGATGGGCTCTACTTTAGAGACGACATTCCAAGGCCTAGTCTTCCCGTCAACTGGACGAGGTCGTCGCGAGCTCAGTCGAATGGCCCCCAAGACCTTGAGAACGTAGACCACTGGAGGTAGGGCGTCAGAGCTCATCCCGCACGCATTCCGAGTGAGGCGACGAGGAAGCAGAGCGCCACCGCCGTGGCTACTATCATGTCTTTGCAATCTATAGACTGTATTTGTCCAGCCAACCATGCAGCGATGCCAACACCTTCACCAGTCTCCGACGACCGCCTCACAACATGCCCTTCCTCCACGCCCTCTCCGCCAAAGTCTCCAACTCCGGCACCTCCACCGGCCCGCCCACGGCCGCATCCTCCAGCGCCTCCACGGCCGCCCGCGCCACAACCTCGACCTTCAACGGCTTCACGCCCGCGGCGCCCATCAGCCCCCCAAACACCCCCCTCGTCAGCCCATTCACCAGCGCGCCCACCCCCGTCATCGCGGCCATCGGCACGGTAAACGCACGACTCGAATCATACAGAAACGGCGCGCGCACAAACACCCCGCGCAACTTGGGGAACCCGCTCGCGATCAAGCTCTCGGCCTCGCGCTTCGTGTTGATATAGCGCGCCGGCAGCACCGGCGCGCCGCCGGCAGCACTGACATACAGAAACGCGGAGGCGCCGGCTTCGCTCGCGGCGCGCGCGAGGAGCACGGCCGAGTCGCGGTTCATGAGCTCGTAGGTGACTTGTTTGTCGCTCTCGGGCTTCTTGTAGGAGTTGCTGTCGCGCTCGAGGGGGTTCGGGGACCCGCGGCCTTTGTCGGGGGAGAAGGCTCTGCGCAGGCCGGCGAGGGGGGATTCCTGGCCGGTCAGCACGCCCTTGTAGTCGGCTTCGAGGAGGATGCCCATGGAGTGGACGACGTAGTCGGCGTTGGCGAGGAGCGGCGCGTAGCTTTGCGGCGTGAAGATGTCGGCGCGTTCCCAGGTGACTTTGTGGGCCCAGGAGGGTGGCGAGGGGGAGGCGGTTACGTTGGACCATTTCGGTTCGCCGGAGCGGCTTTGCGTGGTGTGTTAGTTTTGGATGGATAGGTGTGTGGTGAGAGGTGTGTGGTGGGAGGTGTGTGGTGTGTGGTGAGAGGGGAGGGAGGGAGACACACACACACAGAGAGAGAGACAGACAGACAGACGAAGCTTACCTGACGGATGTCACGTCCCAGCCGCGGGCGACGGCGTATTTGCATATCCTGGAGCCGAGGAAGCCATTGCCGCCGCAGACTACGAGCTTTCTCGCTGCGGTCTTGGACATGATGGTGCTGATGATGCGGTGAGGGGTGGTGGGTAGTGCAGTGGTGGAGGAGCTGGTCCAGTCTGGAAGCGTCGAGATGCTGGAGGCAAAGTATCGCGCCACTGGGTGTGACTGGCACGACCGTTTCCGATGCTGTACAGTTGAGGCGCGTTGATTTGCGAGTGGTGAAGCATGTGGTCCTCCTCCAAGTGCTGGGGGTCTCGAGGTCTTGTATATTCCGAGGCGGAGAATGGGTATCGATCTGCGTGGACTCTTGGTAAAAGCGTTATGCCTAAGTGTAAGGGCCACGCGTTGTGACAGGAGGGCTTACTGAGATGGGCGGGTCCTATCGCAGAGTCGGATTGTTCCGGAACTGTGCTATGCTGTCTCAGCCTCTCCTGCGCGGAGTGGGAACCGTGGTGACGCGCGCGAGAGAGACTGGCGATGCGAACAGGCTCTGGCAAGTACAGCTCGACTGACAATATTCGCAGCTTTACACTTACACAAAAGAAGCTCGATGAAGTCATGATGGCGCAGGGATGTGCCGCGGCGACAGGGATGTGCGGTGGCGACAGGGATAGGCCCTGTCGCCCACACGACGGGCGGTACCTGCCCAAACGAGACCTCTCCAACAAGGGCTGCTCTTCACATATAGTGTGTACTTGATAGAACGTCTATTGAATAGGAGATGTACTGGATCTGAAGTAGCCGTTCTCGGTAGTTCACACATTGGCCCGTAACTTGCACTCTGTTCCCAACAGTCCTCACAGCGGGGTGCGAATGTGCTGTGCTAGATTCTGCGTGGTGGCCGTTAGCCATCCATCATCCCCTTGGAGCCTCTGTCTCTTCCAAGCCAGTCAGTCCCCTCTGGCAAAGATATACACCTATTGAAGGCTACCGAAAGCTGGTCACATGTCCTTCAAACACACACGTCAACCATGCAGTAGCTATGCCATCGGCAGGCGCAAGACAATGTACATGGTCCGTGTGCTGTAAGTGGAGACAGTGAGGTGTGATGTGGGTTCCATTTTGTGCGTTTTGACCGACGCCTGCGCACGATCGTGACTGAATTGACTTGGCTCCTGCATCTCTCAAAATAAACTCTATTGTCGTTGATTTCGTTTCCCTTGCCAACTGTCTTTCCTGCTCCTCACTTCGACCAGTTCCCACAGTCACGAGCGCATCGCAGCTCTCTCTGTCTTGCTCTGCAGGAGCAACTGCCGCACCAAGCGCCTGGAACGAGAGAGGCCAGCGTCCCACTGGGCCCTTCCATTTCCAGGCACCTTCCAGGTTTGGCAGCCACACGCTGCGGCACCACAGCTGCTAAAGTGGCCTGGTAACACAAGGCGCGGCGGTGCGACGCGTGCGCTCCGGCGGCACAGGATTGGCTGATAGCGGCCCTCTAGTATAGGCCTGGCGCGCGCCCCCCCCCCCCGAACTTCTTCTGCCCGTCATGTCGCGACAACGCAAATCGCAAACCTCGGCCCAGCTCGCCAGCATCATGGCCCCCTCGAACCAAGGCAAGCGCGTCAAAGGCATCCAGGTCTCGCGTCCCTTTGTGTACGGCACCACCGCCCGCCCCTTCGACCCCGTCAAGAACCCCAAGCCCGACGGCGTCCCCGAAGCGCACACCCACTCGTGGACGGCGTTCCTCAAGGGCGTCGACGACACCGACATCACCTACTGGCTCAAGCGCGTCCAGTTCAAGCTGCACGACTCGTACAAGGACGGCCCGCGCATGATCGACGCCGAGTACGGCAAGCCCTTTGTCATCCACGAGACGGGCTGGGGCGAGTTCGAGATCGCCATCAAGATGCACTACGTCCCCGAGTCCGGCGAGAAGCCCCACACCGTCTACCACAACCTCAAGCTGCACGCCTACGGCAACGACGACGAGCGCGAGAGGCAGATTGCCAATGGCGAGATCCGCTCCTGGGTCTACGAGGAGCAGATCTTCAACGAGCCCTTTGAGCACTTCTTCGACATCCTCACGACCGGCGCCCTCAAGCCCGACAACCCAAACTACACTGGGCCGGCGCCCGGCGGCGGCGGCGGCAAGAAGGCGAGCGGCAAGGGCAAGGCTGCGCAGGGCAAGCTGGGCGACTTTCCCGCGCCAAAGCGCTCGGCCGGCGGGGTGCTCGAGCGCAGCGCCATGATCCCCATGAACTCGACCACCGACTCGCCCTTCAGCATCGACGCCGAGAATGCAGAGCTCAAGATGCTCAGCGAAGCCATGGCCAAGGTGCGCGACATGCTCAAGGAGGAGGAGGAGGACAAGAAGCAGCTGCTTGCTAGACTGCAAGAGTTGAAGGACGAGAGGACGACGCACGAGGCTGAGACGCGGGCCAAGGATGGCGCAGCCTAGAAGACTGCTCGTTCGGGAGCTCCCATGCCTCTGCTGTCTGCCGCTCCGCCTCGCGGCTCGAATGTGTCCAGCAAGTCCCCGACCAGGAAGTCAGACCGCCGTGGCGTGCCTAGGAGAGCTTGGCAGTGATGAAGCTCTGTGATCACTAGGGCGAGAGGAGTAGCCTCGCTCTGTGCTGGGAAGTCATTCGCTCACCATCGTTCGCAGTCCCTGAGAGAGCGGTGTGTTTTTGACAGACCGCATGAGGCTACACCAGGACAGGACAGGACAGGACAGGACAGGACAGGACAGGACAGGACAGGACAGGACAGGACAGGAGATAGGGGACTGTGCGCGCACAAGGCTGCGATTATGGCCCGTCGAGGCTTCAAGTGCAGACGGCGCGTGGTGATATCATATCTACATATCGCATACCAGCCTCTTCTCCAAGGCGTGTGAGACCGACAGCTGGTCAACGTCAAAGTGAGCGAGTGGTTGCTCCGATGGGCGCGCGCACACACAAGCCATCGCAAGTTTGGCCGTGCTTGACTGGAAGGCAGTACTGCCCTGTGACGGTCAGGAGGAGACTGGGACTTGTGTGTGATTCCGACACACACAAGAGTTGATACAAGAGTCATCCGCTCGCCTATCAACTCTCGGGGGAAATACTCTGGAGGATCGTGCCTTGGACCAGTTGCCCTGCGATCATCGCCCACACGGCGAGACGGCGCCTTCCCATACATAGGTATCTCCAGGCAGTCGAGGAAGCTAGGTCCTGTACCCACCAGGCGGCGGTGACCTTTTGCGCGAGATAAAAGAATAACATTCACTTTATTCCACCCGAAGCCACGCTTGCTCCGAGCCCATCATCGCCATCAACATCAACATCAACATCCTCCGTCTCTTCAATCATCTGTCAGCGCCAGTCCACCCGGACCTGATGAACCTTTATCCACTATCCTCCTTTATCCACTATCCTCCTTACCTTCCACCGTCCGCAAACAACCCATCCGTGCCATATCAAGCCATGGCCAAAGCCAACTCACCCAGAAAGTCGCGTCCTGATCCACCACACCCCGCAACAGCGGCCAGCATCTTCAACATCAAGCCGCCGCCGTCTCGGGTCGCACCTATGGCCAACCAGCATGCGCCTTCCCCTGCTACTGCCGCGCCGCCTGCGAATGGGCCTGGTACCTCGCCCGATGACACAGGCCTCCGAGGCGGGTCTGGACGTCCTGAAGACGATGAACTCGACGGCGATGACGAGGGAGCTCAAGCCTGTGCGGAAGCCCACTCAGCCTTGTCGTCGGCCGGGCCTCTCTCCCCTGCTAGACCTGCCGGATCTTGCTCATTCACCGTGACTGGCTCGTTTCCGATAAGGCGCCCAGATCCCCTCGACACTCACTCGGCTGCTGCCCCTCCGTCTCCAGGCCCTTTTGCTGCGGCAGAATCGGGTGCCGTCGCTGCTGCTGCAGCCACGACGGGATTTGACACTGAGGATAGTCGGTCTCCTACAAGCAGCGAAGAACACCTTGGCACTCTTTCATCTACTCCTCCTCCGTCCCCGGGCCTTTTTGCTGTGGCAGAGTTGGGTGCTGTCGCAACTTCAGCCAGCACGGGACCTGGCACTGAGCATCGTCGGTCTCGTGCAAGCAGCGAAGAAGCTCGTCCTCTTGCTGCAATGCAAGCGAGACTACCCCCGCGTCAGGCCTCTTCTGAGCATGTACTTCTGCATGCTGTTGATACTCCAGCAGGGAGATCTCGACGCGGTGGAATGCGGTATCTGTCAGCCGCATCTCATGGCCGAGAGCGGCACGAGCGCCATCTGCAGGGCCAACTGCGCATGCTGGGTGCGACGCAGAGACCCGGGCAGCACATACTCTATGCTACTGAGGAAACGTCGACACGTGCAGTCGCCCGCCCGAATCCGACCATTGACAGACGAGCAGGCGAGTTTTCGATCACTAGACACCGCCGAGGCCTCTTTGTCGTACACCACAGAGCAGTCAGTCGCCTCGTCCACGCCACGCATCGCCAGCGTCAACTTCGAGAGGCACAACGTGAGGCTACTGCTGCGTCGAATTTGACTGCTCTGCAGGCTTTGCCTTTCTCAAGTCCTTCTGCGATAGACGACTGGCGAGACTTGATCACGCCCTTGTTCGCCAGAGATGCGCGCGGCTATTTCGTTGTGGGCAACAGGACGTTCCGTACCCTAGAAAATGCCAGGCGTCTCCGGCGTCTACCCGGAGTTCAAAGAGAGGTCAACCATCATGGCACGATTGCAGCCTTGGTTGCGCTGATGCCTTCGGGCTGGGTCATGCCGGGAGGGCCGGGCTCTGCCACGGCTGGACTTTCGCTTGGAGACATGCGTGGACAGACGCCAGTCGCCGAGGCTCGACGCATGAGAGTCACCGACTTGGCCCGCCGATGGCGCGCCCCAGCGACAGCGACCCCGCCCACAACGCATGCACACCAGATCGGAGAAGAGCCATCCATCCTCGCATCCATCCGAGTCCCCGGCGTAGTTGTCCCTAGCCCTCCCAGGACGCCTCCCAGGACCCCTCCCAGGACCCCTCCCAGGACCCCTCCGCTGCAGACTACAGCGCACCAGCCCGCCCTCGACCATGCACAGCGACTCCAGGCTCTTCAGATTGCGCAGAGACTGTACTGGCGTACCTCGGGGCCCGCCCGAGCAATGACCGGGCCCTGCAGCCGGATGCTACCCGTCTCCGGCCCCCTCCGGGTCACTGGATCTGATGTTAACCTCCGTGCAGCGACACAGGCAGGACGCATGTTATGGCGACGTCTGATGAATCCCAACCCTCTTGCTAGTGCCAACTCGTCTGGTTCCAATTCCGTGGCCCCCGACGATTCCGTCTCGCTCTCCAGAGGCGTTCGATGTCCATACTGTTTCCGACCTTTTAGCAGCCGCAGGTATGGCACCGCAACAGCGCATTACCGGCGACATTGGCAACAGATGGCGGAAAGCGCGTTCGTCCGCGAGCAAAGGAGGGCGCCATGGCGGTTCGAGGAGTGATGGTTCCAGGAGAGGGAGGGAGTGGGGGGGGGGAAATGTTCAGCGGACAAGGCTCATTGGCTGCTTTGTTTGATTAGCGGACTTTCTAGACTTGAAAACGTCTGCAGCAGTAGTTTCCAATGCCACAATTGTTCCCAGCGAATACGCACGCATCATACTGAGCTCTTTTACTGGTACAATGGTCACGGGGCAGAACCCGGATGCTTAGCATTGCGACAAAAGTTGCTCACAGGCTAGGAATCCGCAAGACAGTCCATCGCCCTTGGGACCATCATGTCCACCATACCGGACATCTGGTGGCAGCCTCACGAAGCTGTGGACGCCGTGCTCAACACATTGTACCCTATCCCCCCCCCCCTTCACCATTATAATCGACCACGCCAGGTGGGGCAACCACTGCAGTTGAGTCCATTACACGCCAACAAGCTCATTAGGCCCAGCCGAATGTACTGTACGTTGTGACTAAGCTCAGGCATGCGTGCTATGTATTTCACGGCAGATTCACGATCTAAGCAAGCAACTGGCTAAAAGTGGTCAAGGAGGTATTGTATGTGTGTGTATTTGTATATTTGTAGAGTAGAGGTGGGAAAATTGTCGCGCATCCATTAAAACGGAACGTCCCAAGAGCCCTTTGCGGGTTTCGCCTATGGCAAGTGACGCTCGCTCGCTTGTCTGTTTCTCCAACCAAAAAAACAACACCAAGAAAAAAAAAAGAAAAAAAAACCCCCCCCGTAGACAGCCAGCGCTTCATTCCAGTCCTGCTGCCATGCACACAGGAGGATGTAGGCCTCCATCGAAATTGATCGACCGCCGCCGCGCCAACGGGTCTTGTTGGCACGCACGGCTCTCCACGCAGCCAACGGTGCGTGCCAATTCTGCTAAAGTGACTTGACAAAGGAAATTGGTATGGTCTCGTTCTTTCTGCGTAGTTGGGAAAAGAACAAGAAGAACATGAAGAGCAGAGAAAAAGAACAAAAAAAAAAAAAAAAAAAGATTGACGGCCAGGGTGGTAGGTGGTTGGTGATGATGCTCAGCGCACGAAATCTCCGAATACACTTCGTTTCGGTTCAAACAACAAACAAAACACCGCGCTCATGCACAAAACCAACCGACCAAACCCTGCAAATGATATCCAAACTTGTTCTTTTCTCCCGCCAGACTTTTTGACGAATGGGTAAATTGGTGGTAAGTAGGTAGTAATTCTACCACCTGAGCCACTGAGAACCTGAACGCCTTGCAACGTAAAGTGTATATCGACAGAATGCGAAAACAAAATCTCTAGGTTAAACCCCCCTGCCCTCGCTCTGCCTTTCTTTCTGCGTCTATCTCGTGGGGTGGGTTGGCTGTTGGTCCAACCTGGGGTATAATGCCGTTGATAGGTCCTTCACGTCCTCTGTCCCGACAAAAGAAAAAAGAAAAAAAGAAGAAAAAATCGGCCTTCTCCTTCTTGGTTCAAGTGCGAATGCGCATTTATTGCGCCTCGTATGCAGGAGGAGGTACGTCCTCGCGGTCCTCCCACATGCCCGGGTTGCGGCGCTTCTCATCGTACACGCGGCGCGCGATTTCGCCTGCCATTTTCTGGATCCAGGCTTGCTCAAAGATGACCGACGGTGTTTCCGACGGTGGTCCGGTGCGGGACGAGAACTCGAAAGGCGTCTTTGCGTCCGTCGCAGGGGCCTTGCCCTTTGCTGAGGTTGGGTTTTGGAGCGTTGCGTAGTCGGGGATCTGTTCGGGCTTCTCGGCCGATTTTGGTCCCAGCGCTGGACGGACCGATGCGGGTACGTCGTCGAAGCGCACCTTGGTGGGTGAGAGGGGCGCATAGTCCTCGGGCTCTTCTGGGATGGCTGTGGTCATCAGAGGTTCCGATACGGGTGCGTCGATCGAGGCGGTGTCGGTGATTGTGTCGCTTGCGTCGCTTACTGGCGCGCTTGCGGACACGTCCTCGGAAGTCTTGCGCCTCAGATTCACCACGCGCGTCTTCTTCTTGCGGCCGGCGTGCGACCTCGAATTCCTGCCCGATCCGAGGGACAGACCAGTCGTGACTGAGTTCAGGCTGACCAAGGAGGGTCGCGACGGCGGCATGTAGCCCTGGTCCGCACTGCTCGTGTCCGAGAATGTGTATGTAGTCGAGTTGCCCTGGAACGAGTGGGCCTTGGTCAGGCCGGGTGTTGCTAGCGGCGTGTTCATCACATCGGATTTCTCCTGTGAGCCTGCGCGGAACACTACGTCGCGCAGTGACGGTGTGAACAAGGACATGGTCCGGTTGCAGTCGGTCAACGATGCCAGCTTGATGAGGTTCTTTTGAGAGAACAAGGTCTGCTGCATCTCCGGGCCGCCATCCAACGAGAAGCTCGAGATCTCGCTGGGGTCCACGAGGTTGCCATGCGCATCGACAGCATCCTGAGGAGGGCTTGCGAACGGGTCAACCGCAGGCTCGCTTGTTTCCGGGCTGACTTCGTCCTCTCTGGGTAGCTGATCTGGGCACCACAGACGCAACGACAAGCGGTGAATGATGGCCGGTAGCTCATCCATCATCAAGTCCCGGAGCTTCCCCTCAATCGTCTTCTGAAGGTAGTCCCTAACAAACTGAATCGAGTCGAAGGTCGAGGAGACCTTGAGCGATTCGAGGGGGTCATTTCGGAAGACTATGGTGAGACCCTTTTGCTTCGAAAACACCACGATGATAAAGGCCGACAGCTTGATGTCGGACAGCGTCAGCGACAGCGGGATGGTGAGGCCCGAGGCGGCTGCTAAGGGTTGTGGAGACGTGAAGCTTGGCTTCGAATGCAAGTAAGTGTTCAGGGGGTTCGCCTGTTTGTTGATGTTAGCCGTTGTCTTTGGAGGATGCGACCCGCGAAGTCCGGGGCACGAAACGCGCATCCCTGGCCAGTCATCTCCGTCTGTCAATGCAGCACGCGTGGGTCCGGACCAAAAGATTCTCGACGTGGAGGAGTCACCGCCAGCCAACAAGACACGCCAGGAAAGAGGGGCGGAAACGACTAGAATCCGCAGCAGAACCTGCAACACACCGCTGTCGACTCGCAGTTCCTGGGGTTTCGCAGTGGTCGTTGCTGTTCCCGTTCCCTGTGTCCGACTGGCTCCGGACTTTGCCTTCCCGCCCGCGATCCTCCATTTCGTGACTGGTTGGAGACCGCACGACCCGACACTTGTGGGAATCGTATGTTTGAGCCATCTCCGCCCCGTGACAGCCGACTGTTTCGCGGCGCGTTGCAAGCAAGTTGGTGATTGCTGTCGATGTCGAGCGGGGAGATGTCGGACTTGGCAGGAGTGATGGCAGCAACTGAACAAAGCTTCCACGTACCTGAACTCGTGTCCGCAGCGTCAAGAAGGCATCGCCGCTGTAGCACATTTTGAAAATGCCCCGGAAGCGGTCCTCTGCCAGATCGCCTATCTCCAGTATTTCGAGGTCGGGCGGGACGGACCCGAGGTTGAGCTCTGTGACGAGGATGTCGTCGACGATGATGGGCGGTTTGGGCGTCTTGTTCAGCGCTGTGGTGAGCAGGTCGCGGGCGCGTTGGTAGAAGTCCTCGTCGGCCGTCAGAGGCGACCAGTTGAAGTTGAAAGCCATCGCACGGGGCGTGTTTAGGAATGTCTCGTCATCGCAGTCGGCGGGTTTTGGCGATGTCGAAAAGGCCCTTTTCGGTTCTGCTCGCGTGTGCGTCGGTCGGCGTTCTAAGCAGTCCGGGTCGCGGGAGGGGGGGGGCGCAGAATGATGTCGCCGTTCGGTATTGTTTGGTGATACTCGAGGATTGGGTATCAGTTCGCTTCATGCGATGTAGGAAATGACTTGTTCGATGGGAAGAGTGGGTAGAGGGAGGAAAGTAGGTTGGTGCTCAGGCCGGACGGAAAAAGCAGTCAACAATGACGAAAATGGGAGGAAGCACGGGCTGCGCGGAGACTCAAGCTTTGCCGGCAAGTGCAGCGCCAGGGTCAAAGTGCGAATTTTGTATGGGTGAGGATGTTCGTCTTCCAGCGCGTCTTCATGCACGCCTAGGCCCTATAGGCGAACCCTGATCCGGCTCCACAGGGCCCAGCACCCCCCCCCCCCCGGGCCCCCGCGCACCCGCTCGGCAGGGTCACCCGCGACAGGGAACCTGCCTCCAAACAAGGCGCTGTGACAAGCGGGAATCAAGTCGATGATTTTCTTCCTTTTCCCCCCAGTATGAACAGCATTCTTACTGGCTGTTGTGCTGCCGCTGATGACTTGGATGCTACGGACTTGACATTGAGCAGCAAGTCGTGGCAAGTACGACTGCTTGTGAGCGCTGTGATTGTTCCTCTTCAGATCGGCACAATCCGGGGATAAGGCGGAAAGTGGTGTGACATCAGAGGCAGCATTCGGACATTTTTGGACGACACAGCTCAACCAAGATTTTGGAACCATTGGGACATGTCAGCTCGCCAGGTCCAACGGTGGAGCGATACTGTGATATTGTCAGCCGACTGCGGACTACACTCTTGAACAGACGCGCACGAACAGAGTCACGCAGCCATGGCCACATCCACTGTCTCCATCACATGCGCATGCACAGCATCCTTCTCTTCTCGACGACTCCACGGAAAGGGGACCTACAGCAATCTCTCATCTCGTATCTCAACCTGCCCCATCCCCGTCCTTGCACCCCCCATCTTGTGGGACTCGACTCTAACTCTTGTTCAAAGTTCAGCTTCATACTGGTCCACGATGGCAGCACCCTTTTTCGTATGCGGTTAAGCGCCGCTGCAGCTGAGTCTATTCGATAGTGCCACTTATCTTGGTACGGCTCGACTATCTCCTCCTCACACTGCACACACACACACACACACACACACACACCCCACAGAAACGACAGACTCAAACTCATTCTGCCTTTCTGCTCGATTCAGTTCCGGAAGAAGCATCATGTCCGGCCCGCCTTTATTATCCTCAACTGCCCTTCTCTTCTCCAATCTCGAGTGCTAGTCCCACCGCTTCCCGTTCCGCTAGTCGTCTTCCGCCCCTCCTCCTCCTCATCCGCTGTTTGAGGATCTCCCGCCTCCCGGATCCTGCCTACGTCCCGGCCGGGCGGGTCGCCATTTTTCAGCTCAGACCGATCGAAAAACAACAACAGCTACTACTACAACCTCCGATCGTCTCATTCACACTCTGTTCTCATGCTGGCCTGAGCTCAAACAACCGTGAGCGGGAGAAAGAGAGAGAGAGAGAGAGAGAGAGAGAGAGAGAGAGCGAGAGAAGCGAACTCACCAACCCGCATGCCACCCCAACACCAATAAATCCTCACACCCCAAAAAATGGAGACCTCCAGCGCCCTGGACACCATCCCGGCCACCGCAAGCTGCACCTTCGTCGGCGAAGGCCGCGCCAATATCGTCTTCCACCTCAACATCACCACCACCACCACCACCACCACCAGCAGCAGTCACCCGCTCAACCCAGCCCTCTCCAACCAACTCCTCCGCCTCCCGAAACACACCCCCTCCACCGCCGCCGCCATCCCCTACCCGCGCCTCCAGCACTACTGGGAAACATCCATCTCGCCACTCTTCGCCCCCACCGAGCTCGTGCAGCAACGCCTCGTGCGCCTGCCCGCCTCACCCGCCTTCTTCAGCGCGCTCAACGCCCAGCTGCGCGCCCTCGACGCAAGCGGCACGCGACGCAAGGACTTTGTCGGCCACGTCGTTGCCGAGGACGTCACGCTCGGCATGCTCGTCCAGGACATGCGCAGCAGCACCGGCGGGCTGGGCATGCGCATGCACGAGATCAAGCCCAAGTGGCTGCACCAGTCGCCGCGGGCCCCGCACGGCGCGACGCAGTGCCGGAATTGCGCGCGCGAGGTCTGGCGGAATATGAAGAACGGGACGGCGAAGCCGATTTTCTGCCCATTGAATCTGGTCAAGGGCGCGGATTTCGGGGGCGAGGAGGGCGTGGTGCGGGATATTGCGAGGGACTTGCGGCGCTGTTTTGGTGACAAGGAGGGCATGACGGAGGTGGAGGCGTGGCATTTGGCCGGGTGGTTGGGGGGTGGATGTGAGTTGTTTACGCGGCTGCGCAGGATCCAGTGGGATAATGATGGGGCGGCCGTGGTGGGGACGGACGATGAGGCGTATTCGTTGGCCATGACGTTACGGGATTGTAGTCTTTTTGTGCTGGTGCCGAATGAGCCTGATGCGGACGGTGGGAAGAGGGTGGTGGCGAGGCTGGGCGATACGGATATGAAGAACTTTGCGGTCAAGAAGGACTATTGGATTAAGATGGAGAAGGAGTTCCATGACAGCGGGGTATATTGGAACACGGACAAGCTGTCGAAGAGCTTGACGGCTTGTCAGCTGCCGTTTTATCACGAGAGGTTGGCGAATGGCGCGAATCCGGAGTTGGCGCGGTTTTACATGGTGTGATTTTGGGGGATGCGGGTGGGCTGGTCCGGTGGGTTTGCATTGTGTTACTATCATGGGTATTTCGGGCACATTGCGCGAGGACTTTGGTCGGTAATGTATGGCTAAGGTTAGGCTGGGGTCGGGGCTTGTACAGGTTGGACTCGGATGGTGACTACACAAGATAACACACACAAAGATAGTAGAGTATTAGCTTGCCTCGCGGCATAGGTCGATTAATACACTGTATGACCTTGATAGACTGTCCAGAGACAAAAAATAGAGGCTGTCGCCCCTGAAACTGTCTGTGTGATGCTGTCGTTGGATGACCAGAGGGTTTCATGATATCCTCCTTTGAAGGTCGCAAATAAGCACCAGGTCTTTTTTTTTTTGCATGTACAACACAGACCCTGCGATCGAGAACTTGGACGGGTCTGAGGGTGCCATTCACTCGTGTTCTCATTTGAGGCGCGTAGCAACGACTGGGACGCGCAAAGTGGGGTGGGGGTAGAATTTCCCTGGTATCAATCTCAAGTTGTTCGTAGTGTTTTGGCTATCTCCGTATGCCAACCCCAACGCCGTAGAATGAGCCGTACCACGCTGCCATGAGCCTTTTCAGACCATCACCATTCTCCTCAGATCATCGTCCCACGCTCGAAGCTGTCCCTGATATCGGCGGTGTATTTGTTGTAGAAGCGCGACAGCTTCTGGTTGAATTGCTCTGCGGAGAATGGTCAGCACAGGCTCATACCAACATGTGTATGAGTTCGAAGGAATCCTCCACTCACTGTTCTTGTCGTTGATGTACGTGACATCCCCATCCTCGCCGTTCCTCGCCAACCTCTCCCGCCTCTTCTTAGCCGCCACCTCCTCAGCCTTCTTCATTTCCCCCACCAGCCGATCCACCGCCTTCTTATCAGGTTTGCTCTCCGAAAAGGACGAAATCAAATCCCTCCCGCCGCCACCACCCCCATAAAACGTCCCATCGCGATCCACCGCCACCATCTCGCCATCCTCCGTCTCCACAATCTCCAACGTGCCCCGCGCAGCCGCCTGCTCAATCGCCGCCGTCTTGTCCTTCAAGTACCGCTCCAGATCCGGCGCGCCGAGATTCCGCACCTGCCGATCATACACCTTGCCGGCCTCGGCGCTAAAGTCCTGGAACACGTTGTTGTCGCGGTGCGCGGCCTTCTCGGCCTCGCGCGCGTGCCACGCCTCGTCCTCGTCGACGGTGTGGTCCCAGGCGCGCTTGCGCCAGAAGTCGCCGCCGGCGTCCTCGATCTCGGCGCGGCGCAGCTTGTAGGCTGCGACGTCGGACTTGCGCTGCAGGTTGCTGAGCTCGGCGGGGTCGTGCTTGAGGCGGTGGGCTTCTTTTTGCGCGGCCGAGAGGTTTGCGGCCGAGGAGGCTTTGGAGCGGTTGCGGAGGGCGGTGAGCTTGGCGAGGCGGTCGCTCATGGTGGTGGTGGGTGCGGTGGAGGAAGAGGAGGGCTCGGCGGGGGGGTCGGAGGACGCGTCGGCTGCTGCGGGCGCGTGCGGTGGTGCTGGGGCTGCCTTGGGGGCTCCTGTGGGTGCGGCTTGCTCTTCTATGATTGTCGAGGGCTCGTCGTTTGATGGCTCGGAGGCTGGCGGCGCGTCGTCGGCAGGCGCGGGCTCGTTGTCTGCGGGCGGTGGGGGTGATGCTCTCGCGGTCACGACATGGTCCTTCTTTGCGCCTTTGGCCTTGGCGGCAGTCTTTCTCTTCTTGGCGGGAGGCATGATCGATTGGCTGTGAGGTTGAGTATGGTGGCGTTTGATTGGTTCCGTCGCGTTCGCCGGGTTGTTGAAGGAGGTGCTGAATGCGTGTTGTTGAAGGAGAGAGTTGGCGGAAGATGGAAGTGACGAAACGGGACGTCAATGCCAAAGGCGTTAGGTTAGATTGCACCGCCACATCTTTAACTGTAGCCGCTCGCAGGGATTCCGCGGGTAAGGGGGCGATGTGGCTGATATCCCTGTCTCCTCCACGCGACTCCAACGTGACGACTGATTCTCGCAGCATCGCTCTCCAAACAGCTCACAGACTTGCTACATTCCTCAAGGGCACCGTACAACGCGGCCATGATATAACGCTCATCTCAACACAATTTTCTTTGCAATATGCTTCTCGAAGGGACTTTACACATCTCATACCTGAGTGCACATCACGTCTCATGAGTCGCGTGCAAAGATCCACCAAGGACGGCCGGAGGAATCGAGCGGAGACATGCGACGGCTCTCAAGGCCCACCGGCGCGTCTCGGGGTTGCACACACCAGCCGACAAAGACACAGACTTGGAGGACGCAGCTCCAGCAACATCAACAGCGTCGGTGCATCGCAGAGCGCCAGACTCTGTCCAAGTATGCCTACGGCTCCCTCCTCCAAGAAGGTCGCGGGCCGCGCAAAGCAAATCAAATACCAACTTTCGAGCTCACGGACCTGATCCTGGATCTCGACGCCGAGGACAGCCCTCACGTGCGGTCCTTCGACGGCGACAAGGATGGTCCTCTGCAGGATTCTAAATGGGCATATGACTCGGCCATCGACGACATCAAGCTAGAGGCCACTTCAATGAAGAAGTTCATGGCGAAATTTGCCGAGCAGTCAAAACACTTCACACGAGTGCCTATGAGCCCACGCCGTCTCTCAGACTATGACACCATGGCTGTCGCGCTATTGAAAGGCTCGATACCTTCTGGACAGAGCTTGGATGCAACGGACCCCCGCCTGCTCAAGCTGCATTCAGAGCTCTCGTTCGATGGCGTGCCGAAAGCTGGCCAGTGGGATGCGAATATGATTATTCCCTTCGTGCTCCGCCACAATCAGCTCACCCTGGCGGCGCTGAAGGACCCATCGGCCCGCGGACTTGAGCATGGTGATACCGAGCGAGAATTCAGGCAGGGCGTTGCCACGTGCAAGTACCTCGATCAGTTGAGAAAGCTGTGCTCGCGCGTCGACAGGCCCGGTTCTGGTGTGCAGATCAGCACCGCCTCCATCGACCACGCCCACGAGCGTCTGCTCGAGTTCCTGCGCTCCAGCCAGGAGCAGGCCACTTCAGCGAATATTCTCAAATTCGTCAATAATGTGACTATCAAGCGCCTTACAACCAACAAGGAGCTCAACCGCTCCATGACCTTGTTTGGCCTGCAACTGGCGTCCCAGCTCGAGCTGCTGTCGTGCATATTGCAGTATCTCCAGATTTGTCTGTCCATGGAATTCATCACAGACCGTGCGGGGAGTCTCACCCTTACACGATCCCAGGCCGGACACGCCGTACTCGCTGCGTTGCAAAGAGGAGATGGCACGGCGAGGGGCACTCGCCAACAGATATTCACTTTGTTGACTGGCCGAGGGCCGGCCGGGCTGGCACCACAGACGTCTATCTTTGGTCTGCTCACAAAACAGAAGCCCGAGACAAGCAAAGTGTGCATCAGCTTGCTCGGCGAGTTAGGGGCTGCGCGACTATTGGCGCATTCCTGGCTACAGCGTACGCGAGAGTCAAGCGCCCAGGTCGCCCAGGTCGGGCCGGAGGCTATGTGGGAGGGAAGCGGCGAGGCCGACAAGGTTTTCGGTCAAGCATTTCTCCGCTGTGCTCAGGTATTGGGCAGTGTCAAGGTGGGAGCACTGAGTGTGGATCTCACGACAAAGGCCGGTGAACTTGAGCGAGACGCCGCCCTCGACTGGCAAAACATCAACGTGGTGGACGCCTTCCACTCCAAATGGGGCTCCAACATCCCGACCCCGTCATCGAGTGCTTCGAATGAGGTGGTGCTGGTGTCCGAGATCTTTGGGCCATCTGAGCAGCTTGATGTAAACTCAGTTATGGGTCGTATGAAGGACATGGTCGATACAGCTGCAGCGCAAGCGACAGAGGAAGCAAGTGGTGATGAAGCAGCTCAGCATAACGCCATACAGCGCGAGGCACCGCACAGTGAAGGGATACAGGCGGAGAGGTCTCAATAGGATTTACATTTCATGTTACCGATATTCACTTGCGAGAATCAGAGCATGAAGATTTCACGGGCGGACCAGATGCACAGTCAGTATTTTGTACAAATGATGTTCAAGGAGTGACTAAAGCTAGCTCCTAAGAATAAGATAGACGAAACTATGTACAACCAATCACTGAACTTACTTCTTCAAGTCCCAATGGTAGTCAACTATTGACATAGAGCTGATACTCAAGAAAACCCGCAACTTGACCTCTATAAGCAAAAAAAAAAAAATTAAAAAAAAAATTGAAACATCCCTCACCAGCCCTTCTGGAAGCTCATCTCCTCCATCCTGACACTCCACTCCAAGTACCCAGATAAAACCGTCTAGCATTTGCCAGCGCTGCAGAGCTTATTTATAAAAGCTTGAGCAGCCGCAACGAAGGTAGTCTTCGCCTTGCATTGCGAAGTCTGGCGCTCGACCTTGAGGTCACGGGCAGAACGTCTATAAGAACGAGAACAAGTGCCAAACTCCGCCCAAGGAGCCTCCTTCCAGGCCGCGTGAGCAGCAGGAAACCCGGCGAGACTGGATTGGCCGTTGCTCGGCTTGTCTGCCTTGTACAGTTTGGCGTTGTACGCGGGCTTGGTCTTAGATATGCTGGCTACCCTTTTCCCGTTCTCCAGGAGTGCCTTGATGAAGCTGTGTTTGCCCTGGACTCCTTTCTCTCAGAATTGAAGAGACGCCGCGCTGTAGTCAAAGAAGCATGGATATCCTACGCCAACGGAGAGGTCGAGCTTACTGCGGTGGCTGTCATGACAAACACCGTCATCGACCTCGCGCGTGACTTGGAGAAACAACTCGAACCAGCCATTTTTGGCGTACCACGATGCTCGTGAGAAGCAAGGACTAACACTTCAGTGCGCGAGCGTTGTCGTCCAGGAATCTATCTGGGAGCACTGCGACGACATGTTCATCTTGGCCCGCCAAACGCTGGGAAACTTCCGTCAATTCTCTGTCGAACTCCGTGGTTACTATTCGCGCTCGATGAATTAACCCATCCCCGTGTTCAAAACAGCTGATTTGCCCTCGGACGGACATTCGCAGCTCCCCAAAAATACGAGATGAGCACCTCGTTGACGAAACCGGTTTTACAAAATTGTTGAGCAATCTATCCATGATGCGTAGCGGTTTAGGAGCTTTTCCTTTGGCAGATGAGATATCTCGTGGGGTAGCCCTGGGCTGCGACGCCAACGAGGCATAGGTTCCCTAGCGGACTCGTTTTAGTCTCCAAATTCTCTTAGATGTCGATTTCATTCTGATTGAGCGAAATTGCGTTGATCAGCCCTTCGACGAGCTTCAACGATTCTGGACAGAATCTAAACCATTCACGAAGGATATGCTGGACCACATTGCGAAATTCGGGGACGGAGGACAGAAAGGACGACTCTGGCTGCAGTTTCAATTTCGCAAGTTAGACGAGTTCCAGCAAGATGGCTTCTACGAGTTCGCCAGGCATTTATATCGACTTTTTAGTGATCCGGCGCCCACAGACATTCTCGCCAGACCCCGTCAGCCAGAATCCCTCCTCTTCCGTCGCAACTATTCGTATTGCGGTCTGTTACTTCGTTCTACGAAAATTCGGTTGCAGAACCTAGGTGTGGACTTTGAACGCAAAAGGACGTCTTTACCAGTAAGCCTCCCAACGCTGTAATTTCCTATACCAGTTGCCTCCCATGCCAGAACACCTCTCTGAAGATATAGTTGTGTGAAAATATCGGTTAATCATAAGATGGAGGGTCATGGCTCGTATCTATAACGCTCGCAAGAAAAAAGGCCTCATTCATCAGGATTAGAATGACTTAGAACTCCTAGTTGAAAATTATCAGCCAAAGCAGTTCTTCTTTAACGGTCAGCCTCCCGCGACGTCTGCCGTACCTGCATATCTCAAGCACTACTTCGTGTGCATCGGATTACTGCTATCCTAGTTTTCGCACTGTGCTCGTATCACGACCAGAATGCAAAAACTCATTGCCAGGAAACCTAGGCCGAGGGGATTTAACAAAGACTATGACAGGCTGGAAACTGAATTGAGGAAGACAGTCGAGCTGGTCCGCGGCAAATGCATCAAGGAAGATTTCGTGCCTGTGTCCATGATGTTCGAAGCCCGACTCGTGAACTCCTCCGATTGCCGCGATTGGCGGGCCCAAGACGTCGAACTTATCATCAAAAAAGGCGTCGCTAGACTAGGAGAGACTAGCAAGCTCAAGGCGCTATATCGCCAAGTCGGCACCAACAAAGCTGGATGATCTTCTGCGTAAGCTGCACGAAGCTATCCACGAGGAGAGCGCGCAGCTCACATTCCCACTGATAAGTCTTCACGAGGACTACTTTACTGTCTTGACGGTAATCGAGGAGAATTTGAAGATGTCACAGATAGTGCTGCTGGGGAAGGGTCTTGCCCGAAAGATCGAGAAAGACCCCAAGCCGCCAGGAACCCGTGTAGCCACGAAGGTGCTAGGCTTTGGTGATAGGGGATTTGCCAACTTGCACATTGCTGCAGCCAAGATCAACGAGTGGTTGAGTGGTGGAGGCGGTAAGCAGGCAGTTGACTTTGTCAATGTCTGTATCAGTAAGAAATCGAGACCAGGCGGGTTGACATTGGTGCCGCCGAGGATGCTGAGTTGACTGCTGTTGACCGAGAAGCTGTAAAGGAGGAAGAGAGGCAGCAGAATACGGAGAGTGGGGTCAGATGGGCCTTGCAGGCTCAGAGTGAATCTGTGTAGGCACATTTGAAGTGAAATGATCGCCCGTGGGATGATCGTCCCTGTAAAGAGGTGTCTGTCCAAATTCTTGGTGGAGACACACAGAATACTGCATCCAGGATTGGTTACCCCAGAGGTGAAAACTTCCAAGGTGACTTTCCTATGGTCGATGCTCAAAGAAGTACCAGGTGATAGTACTGGAGACCTCAATGAGGGTTCGAAATAGAGTGGAGCAAGAGGTCAAGACTTCTGACGGCGACATTCGTACCACACAGCACAGCCATCCTCGCAGACACACTCTCAGATACTACGGAGTTCCAGTTGATCAATATCCAATGTCACAACGACCACAATGATCTCGAGTCTTCTTCAGTCGTCCCACTAATCCAGGATTTTGTGCCACATCAATGAGGTCTGAAGACATGGGAGCGAAGTATCATTTCGTGGTGTGTCTCAGGGGCATAGTGCCTGTGAGGCCAGGAGGCCTGTGAACTTACAAGGGACTGATAAGACACACTGGCCCCCCGGGCGCGTCGCTTGCATAAAGCTAAGTTTTCCACGATAGAAAGTTTCTCACGGTCGAGCATAATCAAGGACAGTTTAACATCATTCATGAGTACTTGGCCGACGACGCCGATCTGGAATATATCCATGTCAAACCGACTGGCGTACTATACTACCCGTACCTGCGGAACACCCGTACCCGCGGAACACCTTTCCCACTAAACCTCTCTGCCGTACAGTGACAATAACAAACAACAGCAATTTTAAAAAATAAATGCTATAGAGCCAATATCTAGTGTTTTGAGATATCTTTGATTTGGTATAGACGGAATTTGATAAAGAAATTGTTGGTAGCTTATTTGATAGGTCTGAAATCAAGTAACTTATCGCCCAGTGGGACTTTAATATCTAAATGCTTCCAGCTATACAGTAGCCATAACTCCGTCAGTAATAGGAATAGAAATATAACAAAAATAGCCCTAGAATCCTCAGAGGTATTAGTTCAATCGCCGAATCGGGGAGGGCGGCGAATAGCGCGGCCTCTGGTCGAAAAAGTGGCTGCAGCTGGCTCCTCTTCCTCCACATCATCACTAACAACTATTTCCTCTTCAGCCTCGCTAACAGGCTCTTCCTCCAGGCCAGAAGCTTCCCCAGCATAAACTTCAGCCTCGTCAGCTTCCTCACCGTCTAAAGCTATCTCGATAGCTTATCTCTTGGCCCGTTTGGGTGGCCTAGGCTCAGCGTTCAGCCCCTGGACTGTGCTTCTGGTGGCCCAAATGTCTATACCCTTCACAAATTTGGCCTTAGGGTTCAGATTAATAATAGGCTTGCGCCTGGTAATCTTTTCTTCTTTACATTAGCGCTCCTTTTCCTCCAAATCCGCAGTCTTTCTCTTTAATATCGCCAGCTCTGCACGCAGAGAATCAACCTCGTCTGCAGCTATTTTGAGCTAATAACGACGGGCAGCCTCACTTTGTTCCCTGGCAATATCAAACAGAAAACGGCGTGTGAGGATCGGGGCTGGTGGTAGCGCTGTGGGTTGAGAGGGCTGTGCGAAAGGGGGCTGGTTTGGCTGTTCTGAATTTGGCTATATAGCCTCGCCCACAGCCTCGCCTGGAACTGGTTTATCCGGCCGAATTTCGGGATGCTTCAGGCATTTCAGGCGGTTGATTAGATAGATTCCAGGGTGCCTGAAAGCCGATTTGATAGTGAAAGGGGTCACGGCTTTGCGAGCCTTCAATAGACAGCAAATAAAGTTGATCTTGCCCACAGAAGAGGAATTAGATAAGCTATTCAGCTTAGCCAAATACTTCCGATAGGCCCCTTTCAATATATTAAAGACCCCATTATTAGCAGGCTACATTCCGTATATGGTATGGGCTAGGAAGTAGGTTAGAAATATATTAACCCGGAAGCATTCTTCTATAAACTAATCCTATGGTTTATATTAGCTTATACTACTAATAAAAGCTATTCGAATAATAGAATAACTTACAATTATATGGCTTTTATAGCCATCTAGTATTAATATTACTATTCTAGAGTGGTCGTTATTGCAAATCTTATTAACTTATAGTATAAAAACGGTCTGCAATTATGTAATGATCACACTAAATACCCGTGAGTATATAGAAGGTGTCAGAGGGTTTATGCTAGCAATACGGTAGTAGAGATAACAGGGGAGCAATATCA
>JAGKQA010000194.1:0-69835 GCA_022609195.1 Plenodomus libanotidis
CTATGAAGGAAATGCTATCTATCCGGTGCTGACCGTGTCCTTATATCCTATTGCCTTCATACCCTCTTCAGTACTGGATCTGTTGGATCGCTCAGCTATACTAGCGATCCATCACAACCCTAGTACTTTTGGATTATCTAATCCTTCTTTGCTGACATAAGAGAGATTCCCCGCTTGATGTGTTGGATATCAAGTTCCTAATGGCGCAGCTGACCGCTGGCCTGTTCCTTGACCTGCTGTTGGTCCTTTGGGTCATAACATAAGGCCGATGGTAGTTGAGGCTTTTTCTTTTGTTCGTATACTGTATTGTAGCCTTAAGGCTACAAACGGTCCTTTTACGATCCGAATCCCCGTAGAGATTCCAGTTTTAGTGGGATATATAGGTTGTCTCTAGACTGGGGGGACTAGTCTGTTAAGGGGCAGAAATACCTGTATTTTACAGTACTAGTAGCTTTAGATAGCTGCCGCGCCATAGGCCATCGCCTCCATGCGAGTAATGAAACAAGACAAAGAAAGAAAAAAGACCCTTATGCCAAGGAGGAAGGGTTCAGTTGCCGGTTACAGTGGACGACTACAAATGTCATATGTACTACATAAGGAGTCCTTGTCCATGCCATGGCTTAGGATAATTTCTTGCCCTTAGACAAGCAAACCTCTGATACCTACTTCGGCCGTTGTGTACCCTCAGTCGTGATACATTTGTGTTGCATCTGATGGCCTGCTTCGTTTGTTCCTCCGTTGTACACTCTGAGCTTGCAACCTTTTGAGGCCCGGCTGCTAAAATGCCAATTTGAATTTTGCCTTCATTCACAATTACCGCAATGGCCTCAAGAGTAAATTGGAGTACGCCATTACTTAGTTTGAGTAGCTCACAACCACACAGGATGAAATAGGTTACTAACTAGAACTTACATTATGAACATTGTCCCAGATATCATGACAACCATATAAGCACATACACGCCTCCTTGCTGGTGTATTTGAAGGAATACCTAGGTACTTGCCCAGCTAAGCAACTTGATACACGATTTCAGCCGTTGGTCAACACTGCCCAGGTCGTGAAATCCTCTCATGTTGGTGTCTCTTCCAACATTGTCGTAGTATGTTTGCTTCCAGGACAAAGAGATATCACGGGCTTAGCTACAACACAAACGGCTCAGGGTAAATTGGTCAAAATAATTCTCTGGCTTTGGAGAAATATCAGATCCCTTTGTTCAATGGAGTGTGATGCAACTGTGGTCAAGAGCCTAAGAAGGCAGGTCAGTGTAGAACAAGGCACAAAAGACATACCAAGAGAAGCTTCGAAGATGATAAATGATTTTGATTATCTGGATATATACTCTGAAGCAGAGCTGTGACTAGAAATGAATATTCGACATATACCACACAGTTCCCACAGCCCATTCACATTTATTCTCCTATTCACAATATTATCTTTTTCTGGAAGAAACAACGATTCGCCGCGTTACCTTACGTTCGCTTCAGCACAATTTTTTTCATTGAAATGTCTTTCAGCAAACACAACTCCGTCCGTTTTGCGAGTCAATTATGCCCCGGTTGCTCTATTTCGCGTGCTCTACACACATTTATAACTCAAGCACCTGCGGGCCTACGGACTGGACAACATATTCAGCATCCGACATGTATCGACTGCCGACGAGTTGGTGTCACTACATCGCTCGAGCACTCGCAACGCGCTCCAATCTCACACTGGACAATGACTGCCGCGGAGCACCTACAGCCTCCTGCCCGTGCCCTGGCAACAAATAATGATACTAACACTAATTTCCAGAATAACTGGTTCATTACGTATGGTCTGGCATACGTCAGTTTAAGTATTGTATTTGCGGTAACTTTCATTACTATCCCTTACCTCTTTTTGGGCGAGTTCGTCTGCACCAGAACAGGATGTTGGCATTCCCTCCAATGTGACGTCGTGAGTTTCTACGAAGTGTCAAATCTCAACGAGACCACAGTCATCAATGCTACCACCGCTTTCTGGTCTCTCTTCGTCTTTCGCTACTTCCGCCTCTTCGTCAGCATTATTGCCTATTTCTTTTACAGGCCCAGTCGTGTTCCCAAAATCCCCACCCTCAGTAGCAGGGACGTAACGGTGCTCATCCCGACAGTCGACAGCAACGAGGCTTTCCTTCGCTGTGTGCATTCGGTTGCTGTGACGAACCCTGCAACAATTTTCATAATCACTGCCGGCCAGGAGATGCACGACGATATTGACGCGGCTCTGCAGCCCATGCGCATCGAGTTTCCCACCGTCCTCTTCGAGGTCCACCACACTAATGTCGCTAACAAGCGCCGACAAATCGACTTTGTCATTCCTCTAACCCGCACCAAGCTGACTTCAATGGTAGACGCCACGGTGCAGTGGGGCCCCCGTTTCCTTATTTCAGCGCTTGCGCCTCTTGAGGACGACAACATCTGGCTCGTTGGTACCAACAAGCGTGTTCAGCGCACCCGTGAGGGCAGCCTCCGCGAATCGTTCTTCAACTTCATAGGCTGCCTGTATCTGGAACGCCACAACTTTGAGCTGCGCGCTTCGAACGCCATCAGCGGTGAGGTTTTTGTCATCTCGGGCCGAACTAATATTATCCGCTCGCACGTCATCAAGGACCAGGCCTTCCGCGCAAATTATACTAATGAGCGCTTCTTCCTTAACGCTTTCGGACCCTTGGCCGCTGACGACGACAACTTCATTGTGCGATGGGTGCTCAAGCGCGGCAAGGGGATCAAGTTCCAGTACGACGACGACGCAAGGATCGAGATTGCGCCTATTGGTGAGTATCCCCGATTTTTCTCGCAGTGTCTGCGCTGGGCGAGGACTGGTTGGCGGTCCAACCCGGCGTCTCTCAGGATTTCGCATGTTTGGATCCATCAGCCCTACTCGGTATACTCGATCTACCTGTCGTCTTTCTTCAACTTCGCTCTCTTCATGGATTCCCTGCTCGTATACTTGTTCTGTCAGACTTCGTATGTGAGTGCTGCGGGTGCAGACTGGGCCATGATGGTGGGATATTTGCTCCTATGGATCATGTGCAGCAAAATGGTGAAGTTGTTCACTTACTTCTGGCGCCAGCCAATGGATTTACTCTTTTTCCCCGGTTACGTTGCGTGGGCATACTATCACAGTCTCATCAAGCTCTGGGCGCTTTTGACCTTCTGGGACGTGGCGTGGAGCGGACGCACACTTGTTGTCGACGCACCTCTACCCTAGATACTTGTGACGCAATGCGTCAATGAAAGATCCAGATGACTGTAGCACGTTCTATAGCACATAGCTGTCAGCCAGACTCATGGTAAATTAGTAGGAAAACGTAGTCATCGTGGCTCTAACTTATCATTAAGCGTTGAGACTCTTGGAAGGAAAGAGGATTGAGGTTGAACACTGTGTCACCAACGGTCTGCGAGACATGAGAAGGAGTATGGCTTACGAAGGGTGGAGGAGGATACTATGGAATGAGAGGACTGGTGACACCTGGGCGTTTTGCATGCGAAACGATTTGATTCTTAACTCGTAATACAAAGATTGCTTTTTTGCAAAATTTGCAAACCCTCCTGAACGTTTCCCTTTGGCCCAGGCCCAAAAGCGAGCACAGCCGTATCGTACCAGTTACAAGAGGTCACACTTGTGTCAACGCCATCCAAATGCAATGCTAGATCCCACAGACATGACTTCCCGAAACAATCTGAGAAACCATCCCCTCAACTTCGTTGCGTACGCCACTTTGATAATGTCGACCGCCAGCCTGACTTTGGCGATTGTGGCAGATCTATTCAGGAGTCAAGGTCAGCCAAACATATTTGGTATTCACTTCACTGTGATTCTATGGCACCCGACCACGGTAGTCCATTACCTTTCATGATGGAATCAGTATCTGTACTGTAGCGAGAATCTTTTGCTGCCGTTGTTGACGTGTCTGCAGGTGCAGGTGCGCCACACTTTGCAGTAGGTGTGCGTGTTGGGTTGAAAAGCTTGCTCGATGGCGTGCCCGACTGCTCCATGGCATACATGACATGGGCGATTTCGTAGGATTGCATCATGCTTGTGGTGAACTTTATGCGTTGACGTTCAAACGACTGGTGCTGGCGTATGTCGAATTCTAATCGCAAGGTGAGCTTCAAATGCTGAGCAATATGCGTCTGAATAGAGAGTACTGTGATGATTGATGAGGCATCTAAGAGTCTACGGAGATGGAATCCAGGCCGGTTTTATATTATTTTAAATATTAATTATCTTGCATAGCGCACTTCATCTATGAACCGTTCCGTGCACTGAGGTCTAGCTCATAAGCAGAAGTGTTTTGAAGCCGAGCGACGAGGTGAGCAATCCGGCCAGCTGAACTAGTGGGGCACACAGCCCGATCCAAGGAAATGCTGAAAGCCGCGGCGCCGCGCAACACCACCACCACGTTGGACACAGTCCTCGAAGCGGAGGCGTACATGTAATTCAGTTGGTGTGTCCAAACATTGTCGGTATGACAGCCAGGTCATACCCGTAACGCCACGTTTTATTTTTATTTTGTCCAACATCGTCCCATCAACAACCAACAAATTGTGCATGCCGAGCGCCGAGCGCCGATACCCGTGGACGGCATCGAGGTGGAGCCCCGGCCCGGCTTCGGACTCGGCGTGACACATTCGAATATGAACTCGGCGCTCGGCGTTCTCTTTTACATTCAGAAGTCATGAGAATATTTCCCATACTTCGGCACGTCTAGATCCTGGGCTTTCCAAATACGGCCTAGTATTCCATTTTCTATGCACGAAAGCTTTGTGGTGTGAAGTCGATGCCGACGCCTGAACCGCGGCCAAAAAGGTTCAGCACCGACACTGACTCTCGGCAACTGTCGATCCGCGTCCGTTATAGTATATCACACATTCGAGTGTGAGGAGGTAGTACGATGGCTGGCTTGTTGATCACTTGGCTTTAATCAAGCTTCCGAGAAGGTAAGAGAGCAGAACGACTGTGAAATCATGATTTCGGAGCGATACATACCAAGTCCACAATTCCACAGATATCGATGCCATTGACATGGCAATGCCTCATACTCGAAAGTGGTCGGACCTAGCCGACTGGGACGCTGAAGAATTAATTTGGGTGGAAAGCTCGGAAAAGCGTCAAGTCGCTGGCCTTGTTGTTGAGCCTCATGCCCCGGGACGAGACGATCTGAGATGGTGAAACCGTAGCGCCGCCGCGCATTGGCTGAAAGGCAGACTTGCGGCTCAAGAAACAAGGACAAGTTTCGGTCCCAAGACGAGCATCAAACGTCAAGCACGGGCAACCCAGTGGCTTCGTCTGAATGTGAACGACCCCAAGTTCATCTTGTTTGGTACAAACCGTCCCATCCGTCTCTCCGGTTTGGCGGTGCAGCTGCCAAAGCCCCGGGGGTTCTGAGGTAAAACCAGCTGGACCAATGTCACAACTTCGGAAAGATGACCATGCAAGGACAGCAGTGACGTTCAGTTCCGGGGAAGAACTTATGTTTGGCTTACTACTACACTACCATGTCGATCACGCCGTCCCCGAACCTGCGGTCTCTTCCGCAGCCTTCCTCGACTTCAGCAATATCGGCTGGGCATAGCATCGTCAATAGCCTGATCCAACGCTCTTTCTGTTCGTGCATAGGCTGTGCCTTGCTAACATTCTCTTAAACTTTGAATACACAGTATTTCAACTCGTCCCAAGCCGACTTAGAACTCTGTCCCCAACGTTTGTTGGGCCTGCTCTTCGTCTGAACCTCATCGCATATTCTGTCAGGCAGAATACACCAACATGCGTACTCCGATCGATACGATGCTCTCGCTGAGAGCCGTGCTCTTCCTCGCCGTCCTTTTCTTCTCGACGGGCGCCCTTGCGTCGCCCGCGGTCGAGGCCGGCAGCATCAAGATCATCTCCCGCCAGGTCCCGGTCTCGAACCCCGCTACGCTTTCGACACCGGACGCGTGCGCGCAGTACAGCCGCGTAGCGAACTTGTCGGCCATCGGCACGAACTCGACGATCCGCAGCGCGTTCCTCGAGGCGAGCCCTGTGGGCACGATGTTCAACTCGGCCATGCTCAACGTCATGCAGGCGAATGCGAAGGTGCTTTCGATGGACGCCCAGCTGAACCAGGCATGCGGCAACCTCACGACTGTTGCGTTGCGGGAGGTAGGTGTCAACTTCACGATGGGCATTGTGGGCCAGTTCATGTTCACGGAGAACCCGGTCTCGGTCGTCAACGGTCCTATCGTCATCCTGTTGGGCGTTGTGCAGCTGATGGTGTTCCTGATCCCGGCGACGGCTTTGTAAGCTGTTAGACCACAAAATATCAAGAGGACGGATCCGAGGTAGGAAAGAGAGGGTAAGTTGCGGAGTGCGGTCGAGGCAAGACTGGCTGGGGCGGCGGCTTGCAGGCTTTATGGGTTATGAGGAAAAGTGGTGCTTGCAAATTGAAAGACCAGGGTTGTATATGGACTGGTACGTTTGAAAGAGGCAATAGGCAGTTTTGTTTTTGTTGGTGGCTCAAAACAAGGTTGGGACTATCATCTCGGACAGTCCTGTGTCCTCAATATGAGCTCCAAGTCCTCGTTACTGATCAGTATTCCTTAAAAGGTGAATTTGCAATGGCCTGGGTGTATGCACTGAGATAATCTTGGATGACAGCCGCCTGCAAGTACATGAATTTCTCTTGTAAAACACCAGGTCAATTGTCGAGAGGCCAATGCAATTACGAAAGTCCGTAAGTGAGACAATTTTTGCATTTTTTGCATTTTTTGCATGTTTTTGCATCCAGGATACTGTGTTGTCGGTCAGATAGCACAAGAGGGCTAAATGTTGAGCATTAGTCGACACCTTAGTGCCCCAGGTATGAGCTGTGGTCTTCCTACGTCCCACCAACCTCCTTCTATTGACATCGATCAGGGCCGACACCTTCTTCTCCTCATTCGTCTGAGCGATCTTCGCATACTCGATACAGTATCCTACCTCACCCTTAATTTGCAATCACCGTCGCGTCAACCACTCGCGCGAGTGTGGAAAGTGCCTCGGCAGCTTCATCTCGTGAGTCTCAAAGCAATCGCTCTTCACCAACGAGAGCCCCCCTCCAACTACTTTACCATTGCAGCTCAAGGCGCGGTCGAGTTGGCTCAGTTGTGAAATCATTCATTCACGCTGCGACCGGTAGTACTGACTTTTTCTACCAGCCGCAGCGTTTTCGACTCCTTTGCCTCGTGATTCCCTCACTGGATACCAGACCAATACTTTGCAGGCTTCGTCACCAATACATAACCTAGGACTGGCCCAAGTCTGTTTTTTTCTCTTTCGATCATGACGGAAATGACGACGAGGCAGCGCGTTGCTGCCTGGAACGCGACATTTCTCGATGAAGACGGAACTACATTTGCTAGACTCTTCGTCAGCCCTAACAGCACCTTGACGTACGGAGATGCTATAAGCGAGGTTCTGGCGTCCTTTGCCTCAAGGTCAGATCAGACAAGAACTTCATGCTTCCGTTGGAGAATCGGATAGCATGGGCCCTCTAGTCTCAGAGGGCGGCCGGTTCAGAAGGCGCTGTCGCAGACCGTGATCTTCTGGGCATATTGGACACACCTTCGATGAGGAAATCCATCATTCCGGGAGCCTACTTTCTTATTCTCCATAACTATTCGCATGAGCGTCCACACAGAAATTACATTCAGGATCTCGTCGATTATCGTCGTAAGTTGACGCACCCAATTCTCGCACCCCCTTGTTATCGCACCCCTTGAAATTCCTCACCGCCATTCCAACCCCCCTTCTATACTCACAAATATCTCGCTTATTTTTGATCCGATCAACTTCAGAACTTCAACACTTCTTTATTATTATCTCATAAAGTCGTGTACAGAAGACCAGATTGCTGCGGCACTTGTGGCTGTCCAAAATGGCACATCAGTTACGCAGGCATCGAAAGAATGGGCTATTCCAATGACCACACTTCGCGATCAAATATCTGGGAGACTACCACACGAAATTGCCCACAAATCAAGCCAAAGACTCTCAATCGATCAAGAAGACCACCTAGCCAGTTGGGTTCTCTCTCAGGCCGACTTAGGCCTTCCCCCAACTCATCAAGAGTTACGCATCTTTGCGGAAAGAGTCCTCCGGACTAAAGGGGACTCAACACAACTGGGAAAACGTTGGGTTATCACCTTCATAAAGAGAAATCCAAGGCTAAAGACCCAAAGAAGCTTCCGAATGGACTCAAAGAGAGTCAATGGGGCTACTACTCAAGTAATTAAGTCTTGGTTCTCCTTCCTAGCGCTTCCAGAGATTCAGCAGATTAAGCCTTCGAATAGGTGGAATATGGATGAAGCTAGTCTTATTGAAGGCCAAGGGGACAACGGCTTAGTCCTTGGAAGTGTTGAATCCAATTTAATTAAAAGAAAAGACTCTGGGTCTCGCCTTTGGACTTCCTTTATTGAGTGTATCTTGGCTAGTGGCAACTCTCTTCATCCACTTGTCATTTTTAAAGGAACCCAGTCCAACAATAGTGAGTTTCTCAACGATTAGACTTATATAAAGACTGGCTATTTACAGCAACGGACAACGCATGGACTAATAACTCAACGGCACTGAAATGGCTTCAAAAGCGTTCATTCCAAGGACTCAACCAACAGACTCAACAGAGAAGCGACTACTCATCCTAGATGGTTACGGCAGTTATATGACCACTAAGTTTATGTGGGAATGCTACCAGAGTAACATACTATTGTTGTATTTGCCCCCTGATACGTCCCATATCCTTCAACCCTTAATTTAGGGGTCTTCTTATTACTTAAGAAGTCTTATCGAAAAAGACTCAATTAACTATATCTGTAGAAAATGTGGGTAAAGGCGGTAGATTAAGAGGTTCTAGCTACAGGCCCCTCAAGAGGGGCACCCACTGTTTATAGCTAGAGCAAATCCTCTTATCAAACACTTAGCCAGTCTTGGATCTGGCTATTAGCTAGTTAGCTGACCCAAAGAGGTCAAAGCTCACAGTGATGACCAGTACGTATTTCAACAATATCAATAGGAGGAATCAACAACTGCTGGAAAGAGGGACTTCCTCGAAAACTATCGTCTTTCGAGAATAGACGGTCTGGCTAGTTTAAATATAAGATCTGGTGGGAAAGGGACTGGTCTTTGGCCGATAGCACCGAGTAAGCCACTCTTAAGCCCTTTGCCATTAGAAACAGCACCAGAAAGTCTTAAGAAAAGAATCAAAAGACCCTAAGGGAGTTGAAAAGGGCCCAATTTACACCCCGAAAGCTAATGGATATGGAATCAATGATCTGGTCAACGCCACGGAAGTCTCGAGGTCTAAGGGAACAAGTCGACTTATTCTATAAGAGCGGTCTAACTAATTCAACTATACGGAATTTTTTTCAGAAGGTGACAAAGGCTTTGATGAGAAGGATCTATTATTATCACAAGCTCTAAAAAGAGTGGAAGTGTTAGAGGCTAAAGTTACGGCCAGTCAGCCATCAAAACGGAGGAAGATTGAGTTGAGTCCGAATTCCAAGCTCGCTACAATCGATGAAGCGCACCCAGGAGGAGGGTTTCAGGGGCTGTAAATAGTGTCATTAAAGAAAGCGAAGCCGATAGTATATTCGCTGAACAGGATTGTATTATAGTGGCTTGATTGGATGAGTTATGTGTTGTTGAAGTTAAGTGGTGAGAAAAGTGGTGACTAATTCAAGGGGTGCGAAGGGGGGGGGTGCGAGAAGTGGGTGCGTCAACTTACGTGAATATTCACCATCGTACTATTTGTTGGCAGGTTACTGAAACAGACTTCACGTATCAGACGACAGCTTCTTTGCGGTGTGTGCCGTGACTCCTCTTTCCGCCATACCGTAAAACAGCCAGTCTTTTACTTACCGGCCCATTGTTCCAACTAAGCCAGCTCCAGAACTCCGAAATGGTAGCCCCCAATCGGCTGAGAGCTTACCTCGAGCAACGCCCGGTTTTGCAGGAGAACGAGGCGTTGAGAGCCCCATCCCACGTTGTTTAACATCTTTCATTGCTTGGGCCGAAGCCAGGAGCGAGGATAGACGTTGTGCAGTGACGGGTGAGCTAGGGTGCGAGAACATGCAGGAGGACGTGACTACTCCGAGGAGCTTTAGCCTTCTCGATCCGTACCACACTATCCCACCTGAGCTCTTCCAAGAGTATCCAATGGATCAAGATGAAGTCAGGCGGAAGACGCCGGCACAGCTGAAACAGACAAAGCTTGACCGCACTTGGTCTCCAGCAAGGAACGCCATACTCCTGCTGCCTCACATCTATATGCTGTTCAAATTACGGCTTCTTGCTATACACCCAACCACTCATCAGGTTGGATGGTTCATTCCGCACACAATGTTCCGTCAACACAAATCCTGGTGCGCGCACTTTACGATAGGTCATCACTCCGACGAAAAGGCGCTCGCTTGGCATTGGGCGATGTGCGTGTACGAGAACATCATAGCACAGGCATCATTCCAAACTGAGGTGCGACGTAAGGAAGACCGGAAAAAGCAACAGCTTGTAGCGACAACCCACACCAAGAGACTACAGGAGAAAGTTGCGTCCCAGCCGAGCAAGCGCCCGGACTGGTAGGGCGGTCGAGAATGCCACAAAGTTCTATACCCAGGCTTGCATGGGTGGTCTCAAGAAAGGTCTTCACTTCGACCACAATTGCCCCAACCTTGATGCTCACAAAAATTACCCATGGGCTTTGAAGGCCGATAACATTCACCTCGACATCGACAACCCTCGGCTCGGAGCCCAAAGCCTGCGATGGAAGTGTGGAAAGTCGGGAAACGAGAACAAATGCAATATCGAGTTGCTGGGCGGCAAGTTTGGCAACGACTCTCACCTCGCGAAGATAGTACTCAAAGGTGGCTATGTTATCGTCGGAAAGAGTGTGATCACGGACTACGTGTATTTGCTGGAGCACGAGCTAAAGATATACGATCGACTCACGACTCTCCTGGAGAAGTCCATCACGCAGTGTTTAAGACTGTCATATGTGGATGCGCCCTTTTTACAAGGCACATACGAGCCATTCTGCGCCGTTTTGCTTCAAGCCTGTGCGGGTGAGACAGTGGAGGAACCAGGAGAAGATTCCAGTGTCGACGATCGATTCGAATGGGACCTGCTGAGAGCCAGCATGTCACGAAATGTGGCTAGGCTTGCTGACTTGGGCGCTGATCACTGCAAACAAGAGAAAAACATGCTTTGGAATGCAGAAAAGGAGAAACTCTTCATCATTAACTTCGATCACGACGAGCTCGCCCCTGAGAAAGAAAAGGTTTGCGAAGGCTGAGCATGGAAATGTCGAGCGAATCCCATCGCCCTTGCGGCTCGGTAGCTGTATACGAATTGTAGTCAACAAGAAAAAAAGGGGGCGACGAGGCAAATGGCCATAGAATGGGGTCTGAGCTGCTCGCTGTACTCGGTACGATGAGTCTTGGGAAAAGGCGAACTTCACGCTTAGGGCGAGATGGAACCAGGTATCCGAGAAAGTAGTGGGATAGAATAGAAGGGAGACGAATGTTGGAATTCATGCAGCATTTCAGACTCGTGGGGATGGAGTAAGAGACATGAAAGATATGAAGAAAGTACCAAGTCGTGAGTTGAAAGACTAGGCTCGAGAGCCCACGGAAAAGCGCCTTCGTCTGTCAGAACGCGCAAATCAATACTTTGAAGCACTGCCTAGGCTTCGTACCTGTGTGTTCTTGAGATCCATTGCTCGTTACTTGATACGCCAGCCTGACCTACTCCCTCGGCACCCGTCGCGAATTTCTGTGCTAATCATGCCCGAATTCTAACCCTGCGGGCGACTGTATGCCCCTTTCTCCATTGCCACACACTCCTCTAGACGGCGTCAAGAACCACTGTCCAAGACCAAGCCAGGATGTGAAACCCTATTCCACCTGCTTTACCACCATCTCCAAAGACGGACGAGGCAGCACTGTCTAACGCGAAGCACTCCCCAACGAGCTCCTACCCCGCGACACACTCCCAGACGAATGCAGCTTCTTCATGAACTCGCTCATAACCACCATACCCTGCTCAAACTTCTCCAAGTACTCTGTATAGATGTCCATCACACGCTGCACTTTATCGGAGTGCTCGCGGTCCCCATCTGGGCTCGGATCGCGCAGCGACAGCGTGTCGCGCTTGCGCTTGGGCGAGAGCCCGAGTCGGCGGGACGACGAGGTTTTGGCGCTGAAGGGGGTGGTCGGCGGGATGTAAGTGGACTTGGACCTATTGCCGGAGTCGATGGCACGGATTGCCGAGGTGGTCGCTGCTTTGAGGTCGCGCTGGAATTCGAGTTGGGCGGAGTGGGCGTTGAGCGACTCTATTATGCACATGCGGTAGTGCCAGCGGAGGGCTTCCTTGTCCGGTGTCTTGCAGTCGAGGAAGTGGGCCTTCTTGCCATGATATGGGGTGAGAATTTCGTCTGAAGGAGTGATGATTTAGCACGAAACATTGAAGAGATGGAAGAAAGAAGTCGTGAGTGAAGAGGTGCGTACAGGGTGCCAGAACGACAATTGTCATTGTCTCCGGGTCAATGGCCCAAAATCGCGACACCCACAAGCTGCGAAAGTGATCCAGCAGCGCAATACCATTGAATTCGCGGTCCCAAGTCATATCCCACTTGTCAACGGGGGAGAAACCATTCTCCTTGCCCGCCTCGACATCAGCCTCCTGCACGCCCGAGATCGGGTAGACGTCGTAGTGCTCGGTCGGGATGATGTGCGTGATGTGCAGACGGTCGTCCTCAACGGTGCAGGTCAAGCCGCTGATCGCGCACACTGCATGCTGGGGCCCGCGGGTGGCGTCGTCGTGGAACTTCTGCATCGAGGCTTGCGCGTCGGCCTCGGTGACGCCTGCGGCGAGCGGGCCGCTGAAGTCGTTGCTGAAGCTGGACCAGGCGCACTTGTGCGCGGCCATGTTGGTGCGGATGGGAGTGAGCGGCTTGAATTTGCGGAAGTCGCGGGCCCTCTTGGGAGTGGCTTTGGTAACGTGAATCGAGCACTTGTCTAGCGGTGGGAATTAGGTCAGTGATCATCGTGATTGAGCCCCTGGAGAGCCTGGAATTTTGAACTTACTGAATAGATGAAGCGCAGGGTGCTCGAATGTACCATAGCAGTCCATGTCGTCCTGGCAGTCTTTCTCATGACGAATGATGAAGTACTTTCCAGGCTTGAAGTGAATATCCATCGACCAGTCCTCGGTGACACTATAAACGCCCGGGAAAGAGAACTCCAGGCGCTTGTCCACTTGGTGCATCTTGTCGTCCGCAGGCATAAAGCCCCAGAGCCACTTGCCTTCAAATTTGCCCTTGGGGTCCTCGCGGGCCATCTTGAGATCGAAGTTGACCAGCAGATAGTCGAGAATGATCTGGAAGGTGAGCTCAGGGGCCTTGCTGTAGATGCCGTTGTTGGGGGCGATGTACAAGCCGGCGAAAGCCTCTCCATCTGCGGTGAGGAACTCGGTGTTCCAGGCGCTCGATCGCTGGAGGGCGAGCTGACTCAGTACCTCGTTCATGTTCGACGTTGTGAAACGGAAGACGGTGGTAAGTAGCAGACGGTGGAGAAGATGGGACGACTGTCGACTGGCGAGAAAACGGTCGAGGATGAGTCGAAAAAAACCAGCTGTCGAGGAAATGAAAGGTGGTAAAGACGGCACGGTGTGTTGAGATCATGAAGGATCAACCTGGAGTCATGCGAGGCAATAGATCAGGTTGTGAGAAGTGTGGCAGGAAGTTTCTTTCAGTAAACTCTGACGAGGATAGGATGGGAACGATCTTGTAAAGAACTTCCATGATAAAGTCGCGATGAATTTTTTTTAATTTTTTTTAGAAGAGCCCGCGTATGTAGCGAGTTGTCGTTTGGGAAAAGAGATAGATCAACTTCGATCATAAATGGAAGAAGCAGAAATTTGTGCGGGAGAATTTTGATTTCCCAGACAGCAGGTTGAACTCTTGGTGAATGTGGTGGGATATCGTCATGTTTCTGATACCGCAGGTCGTAAGTGACCATAGAGGAGTCTTTATCTACATGTCAAGAATGGCTGATGGCCTTCACTGCTCGTTGTCAGTACTTCACTTGTAGTTCACCAGTCAACCATGCTGGACTGCAGCAGTATTGTACTCCAGCTACCAGACATCAAGTGACTGCTGATGGAGTCTCAGATCATCACAATGATATGGAGTGGGTGTACATTGATACCTAATTAAGTATCTCTAATAAGAAATTTATCAGCAACCCGGGTAGTTGGCTGGAATGGAGCCTGCAGCTTGGTAACTTGACAGCTACCCAATGTCAGAATTTCCATGCTTCATTGAGACGAGTGGTTAGTCCAATAATCACATAAGGAGAAGACAGAGACGGCATAGCTCCCCTAGTGAATGCAACAGTCTTGAACAAGACTCGTGAGCCGGCGCCATGAAGTCGTTCCCAATGCATGGCAAACTGTATCTGCCCTTGGAGCAGGCCAATTGAGGGCTCGAGATCGTAGATCTTCAGCAGACGGCCAACGTCGGTTCAAGGCTCATTTTGCAATTGTGAGGAAAAACCAGAGGATCATTACCATTGCAATAGCCTGGCCTCGAAGCACGGTGGCGTGGCCTCTAGATGCTCTCTGGCTGTGACAACAGTCCTGCTCTGCGACTTGATCGTCTCGGTCCATGGTAGACAATATTGATGGTCTGAAAACGTGGAATTGCATTTAGAGACCGTAGGTTCTGGTGCTCTGGGCTGATTCAAGGGATCAGAATCCCGAGGAAGCAACGTTGAGGTTGATGACTAGAGATTTCAGCGTTCGAAGCTCAGGGAAACAGCTTTGGTCCTAGTGCTCACATGGTGCAGAAAGCGCAGAGTAAATCCAAATGGAGAACCGAGCTCGCTGTGTTGATGCTTAGAATGAGGTTTGTGAAAGAAGCATAGGGCACGAAGAAGACTTGCACATTGAGATCTGTCCAGCCTGATGTTAGCCCAAACCATCTTAGAAGTAGCGAATAGAGTGTACGACTTTGCAGCAGATGCATGCGGTCACACAATGTTGATACAGTTGATAACAGATCCTCTTACAAGCATTCAAGCAGACTGGGTACTGCATGCTCGATGTGCCTTGATGGTCCCTCAGGACACCTGAAGGTGTGCCATCTAGCGCGTGACCGCCGACAGCAAGTTGCCCTGGGTGACTTGAGCATTGCGAGTCACTTGACAGCTATGCGGATCAGGAAGACTGCAGATCGAGATGTCAGAGCCTCAGGATCGCGCGGGAAAGCATTTACGGGATGTGAATCTGCTGAAGTGAAGTTGTGGTGATGGTGGTAGATTACATAAGCAGACGCATCGTCCTTGTCCACCATTCGCAGCAGCACGTGCTCAGCTGCTGGGGGGCGGGACACAGCCTCGAGACTGAAGTTTGTCACTGGAGAAGTGGTTGGCGCCTCAGCCAAGCTCTACTACAGTAGAGCAATGCAATGCAATGGAACCTCGTTCATGGGCACGAGGGCAAGCTTAAATTGCTGGCGCCAACGTCGAAATAAGCTTTCCGTGAACGTCCGAACGAACACCGATGAGGGCCCCTAGTGCCCCACGCACCCACGCATGGGCGCTTTATATTCTCGCGAGCCGCAACACCGCTGGTCAAATCACCCTGATCCTCAGCTTGAATGAAAGCTGCTAGTCGACGAGGCTGCCAAGGAGCGCCATACAATCTGCAGCCAGAGTCAGCAGCTTGAACTATGAGGTGGTAGGGCGGCATCTGAACGGGCACCGGTGGTTGGAATCCATGTTCCTTCCCAGGTGTGCAGGCACAGCCTCCTTTGTACTGCGTACTTCGGATGAATACGCACGCACTGACAAATTCACCCTAAAGCTTGACCGACGAGTGTTGTCTGGTCTGTCAATCTTCCAGCTCACCAGTCACCCCGTCCTTGCTGTGACATGGCACAGTCCCGCTTGCTCCAGGGGCGCAGCTGAAACTGGACGCTCGTCGATTTAAAGGTCTCTCCCCTTTCCCAATCGTCGATGAATACACACACATCCCACACCTTCACTTCTCTCTTTTTCCACAAAGCAACAGCAATTTCCTTTCGCATTTCCACGTTTTGATCCCCCCTTGATCTCTCTTACCATCCAAAATGCCTGCCAACACCAACACCGAGTCTATGGAAATGCCCCAGCAACCTAACATGGTGACTACTGAGCAGCCCGTGAGTATTTGAACCCCATGTTGTGCACGTGGATGTCGAACCAAGCTTTTGGGGGGCGCTGTCATCGTGCTTGGCGATCGCCTCGCGCCTTGGCATCTCAGATCCTTCCCGCTTCGACCCATCTGAGCCCACCCATCCTTCACAACTCTTCCGTTCAGGGGCCATTGGACATTCTCCGGCGCGAACTTGTCTTGGCAGCCCAACATCAGCACACATACACACAGCCTCTGTGTCGCAGGTTCCACGAGCACCTCGCGGAGGATACATTGCTGACCCCACACGGGTATTACAGAAGGTCGAGGAGCCCATGTCCGTGTCCATGCGCGGAGGTGGCCTGTGCGCTGACGTGAGTCTTCTTCCTCCCCTTGCCCTTGCCTTTGAGTGACACCGCTCTCCATCATGAGTGCCGCCTAGGCTGACAACTTGCTATAGCTCTGCTGCTGCTGTGCCATCTGCGAAGGATGTTTATGTCTGGACTGCTTTCTGTGCGGCGAGGCTGTTGAGGGCTAAGTCAAGACGTGCTCGAAGGCCCGCCCGAAGAGTCCGGGACGGGTGGGTGCATGAGAGAGAGAGGTATACATTGATACCAGCTGAAGGAACCTGCTTTGAAATTGCTTGCAGGCTGCGTGAGGGCACACTATGTTCTTGGCCACATGCGCCACGCCTTTCTGATCTTCAGTTATTCTTCAGTGGTTGCGCTGCCTCTGTGCGACTACAAAGTGCACAAACACTCTGGTGACGCGAAATAATCCTGAGGGCGCACAAACGATGTCTCGGCACCAACCTAGCGAAGATGACAGTATGTGATATACACACATTCAGCAAAGGTACGCTACCTGAGCAACTTGCAACATGTACAGACTGAACGCCTGGCCATTTTAAAACATTAAAATTATCACCCTCCCAAAACGTCCTCAATACAAAGCAAGCCCGCCCAACACCTGCTGCAAATGCAAAAGCGCACACACCCACGGCACCCACGCCATCCATGTGCGACTCCCATCACCACTCCACATCGCGTCATTCGCCACACTCATCAGCTCGCCCACAGTCCCAATCGTCGCCGGCCCAATCGTCGTCTGATGCCAGCTCCCACTCGTGAAATACGTACTATGCACCCCCAGCCCCACCACCCCGTCCACCTGCTCCTGCAGCGTCGCCATCGTCGCCGCCGGCGGGCCCACGAACTGGTGCACAATCACGACGGTCTGCGGGACCAGCGCCTCATCGTGCGGCAGCCCGTTGCCTGGCTCCAGCGCGCCCACGCTGAAGGGCGCGTACGGCGCCGGGCAGTCATACGCGACGCCCGAGGCCTCCGCGTCGCTCGTATAGCATGTCTCCTTGGTGACGACGGCGTCGGCGAGCCCAAACAGCTCCGCCTCGTAGGTGGCGTTTGCCACCGGCCCCGCGTTCAGCACGACGGTGTACCTGCGCTTCGCGGCGCCAGGCCGCTGCGCGAACGTGGCGTTCGCGTAGGCCACGAGGTCGGCGACCAAGGTCGCGTTGGACGGGTCGGTGCCGATCTCGTCGAACCACAGCCCCGCGACAGAGATGTTGGTGGTCTCGCCGAGCGTCCAGGTCGGCTGCTTGTCGTTGGACCAGGCGGCCCACTCTGCGATGTCGGCTTTGATGGCGTCTGGGTCGCGCGTGCCGTACTGCGTGTAGACGTAGCCGATGGTCTGGGCGTTGGGGAGTTTGTTGATCGCGGCGAGGTGCGTGGTCCAGTCGCGATTGCAGCCGTGCGGGATGTAGTTGGCGTCGCTGTAGACGTTGCAGAAGCCGCCGTTGGCGCCGGTCGGGTCGGAGGTGTTTTGCGGGCCGGAGTTGGGGTTGATTACTACGTAGCTGCGAGAGAGGATTATTAGCGGGCTGTGATATGAGGTGTGGCGTTGCGTAGGACAGCGGCGAGGCTGGCTGGATGGCTGAATGACTGGCTGTCTCGGCCGTGTTCGTGATGGCGCTCCAAGACACATTCAGCGCATAGCACAGCGCCTCTATTCCTCCAGCGCGGGGTTGCCTTACAAGTGCAGATCTGGATTCGCCTTGATCGCTGACACAGCGGCCGACCACTCTGGATTCGTCCACGATGCGTTTCCCGGGTATACATATAAAGGCACCATCACATCCGTCTTCGCCAGCACCCCCGCAGCCAGGGCCGCGAGGCCGAGAAGGCCTCTCATCCTCCTTGAAGTCCCCTCAGGGAGATGCATGTATCGCGTCTCGCCGGGCTCTTCAATGACCACGCCTGTCCTGGTCTTCCTTCCTTCCTTCGCTCGCTTCGTGATGTCCAGAATAGGCAATCGTCCTCGAGCCGGGCAGCAACAGCTCTCGTGTGGGACAGCGTCCGAGAATGTGCGTTCTCCAGTGATGCGTGTCGCCGTTGAGGATGAGTAAACGAGTGGCTTCGAAGCAGAGCTTCTCTCCGTTGGACGATGAATGTTCGAGGTCAGCAAGCAAAAGCAATCCCCAGAAAAGAAAAGCAACAACGAGGTGGCACCCCTCCCGAGGTATATCCCACACGTGCAAAATACCCCAGTACGAGATGGAAGGACGTTCGCGCCTAGTCGCGCTGGGGTGGCACAGACAGGCACATGGGCTCCGACGAGCCGAAGCACGCATTTTCTCTGTACGGGAGAGCCAGAAGAGCCAACCAAGAAGACGGAACAAGAAGAAAAAGGGGTGCGCTCTGCGAAGAAAATGGCTGAGCCAAGGCTGGGCGGTAGCGTCCCACTAGTTCGCGTTGGCCCAAAGCGGCAGGGCAGTCCACGGTTTTGCGATCTGCAAGCAATTAACTTCACGGTCGGTGTTTCGAAGTTGCCGACGCGCTAGAAGTTTGCAACGAACACTCGTGATTGTGGCTCCAGAGCGGCGTGCCGGACATCGGGTGCGTCGACAAGTCGTTTTGAGATCTCATGATGATGATGATGCTCGTGCGGCTTTTGGACGTTGAAGCCTCCAGGGCTGTGGAAGCCTCGAGATGTTCGAGAAGTATTCGAGTGGAGAGAAGTGACGCCGACGGATGTCTCTCTGACTTTGCATGCATGGAGCCTGCAAAGACACCGAGGTGCCGATGGTAAGCCTTGGCCCAAAGACTCTTTGGGATGCTCATTTCTCGTATCTGCGCCTTTTCAGAGCGGTCACCAACAATCCTACCATCAGTCTCAAATATCGATGCTCCACATTTCGATTGTCGTTGGCTGTCTATTTCTTGCGCCGGAATGCGGTTGCGTGTCCCACCTCGGGCCTTCCCTTCTGCAGTCCAACCCCACCTATCCATCAAGAGACTCTTCTATTATAGTATGGGGTACGCTAGAAGCTAGAAAAAAAGTCTCCACGCCGTCGGTATCTGCTACCAAACACCAGCTCTTCTTGGAATTTTGGGGAGAGCAGAGTGCCAAGCCCATTCCTGAATGGGAAGCCTTTTTTCTCGCTGACGTGAGATTGCTCGTGCATACACATTACGACTCTGCTCTTGACGTTCGTCGCTCAATCTGATCCACATCTTCATCACAAGTGCAATACGAGCCTCCGCTCACATTGCACGTTTAGGCTGCATTCGTCCGCGCTTCTCCCATCAGCGTCAGCGCCTCGAGCCGACTGCCCCGCGACTTGCACTTGGCACGCGAACCGGAGACTCGGCCATCTTGCACAACCCCAGTCTGCAGTTGGCAGAGACAAGTGCAGATTCGTTCCACATAAAATGTTTTCCGAGTCGCGGCAGGGAGCCACATTGTCTGACACAGGAATGGCGACGATCGATTGGCACGCCACATAGGGGTGGCAGTGACACTCCGGGAGTGGCATTCTTTTTGTCCATGCCGTGGATTTCTTGGGCGCATGCGCGGCCGTTGAAATCAAGATCGTTGTCCATCTTCTGGCTGGAAAACTCCGATGGCGTTTGTGCTTCGCTGGCGAGCGCGGAATGCCGTCCCGTGCGGGTCCGGAAAACCCCCTCCTGCTCCAGAGAGCGCGGCTCTTTATTGTCGTGGCCGCGAGGTAATAAGTGTGCTCTTCGACAATGCAATCTGGCTGTGTGCCATCAAATTGAGTTGTATTGATATAACTCTGCTCTCAAGCTTCTTTCGGTCCATAGTCTCCGACCGCCTAATCGGCAAATCCACCGCCTCCATACCCAGCAGGCGGATTCAAGCCATCATTGTTCTCGAGCTCGCCTGTGTAATAGGACGGATGGTTGCTCTCCGCCCACTGCGCCTGGATCGCGGGCGCGACCGTCCTCCCACTCGGGCTCTCAATCGTCAAGTTCGGCGCAGGGTATACGGGGTACGCAGGCGCATCATTGAACACGCCATCATAGCTCTGGTTGTAATACCTCTCACTCAGCGCGCCATACTTCTCCTCGCCCCACGCACGCACCGTGTCGCCCGTCTGCGCGGCGACAAAATCAAACACATTCGCACCCACATCCCATCTACCCAACGTATCCAGACCCCAGTTCGCCTGAACAGTCGCGATCTCCGAGTAGTGGTTGTAGTACGCGCTGTCGATGGTGCCGATGAGATCCCTGGGCACGGCGTCGCCGAGCAGGATGGCCATTACGCGGTTCTGAATCGCGTAGCTCGAGTTCTCGTCAAAGGTCACGATCACAAGCGTGTTGTTCATGAAGCGCGTGTCGTTCAGCAGCGGCGCGAGGAAGTTGCGCGCCCACGCGCCGGCGACGGTCACGGACGTGTCGTGGCCGTCGGACGTCATGTTCGGTGTGATGAACATCCACTGCGGGAGGGTCTCGGCCGCGAGGTCCTCGTAGAAGAGCGTCAGGTTCTTGATGACGGAGAGGCGCTCGGCGCTCTCGGCGTTGGAGTTGTAGATGACGGCCGGGTTGTGCTTGCGCACGTAGTCGTTGGCGCCGGTCTGCTGGTTCCGCCAGGCGGAGCCCTCAAAGCCCGTATAGGGCATGTCTTCTTGATATTCGCCCCAGGAGATGTTCTTGGCCTCGAGTAGATCGACGATGGTCGAGACGTTGGCGTCGATGTAGCTCACGGCGTCGTTGTCCATGCCGAAGTAGTCGCCGCCGTGCGAGGCGATGTAGTTCGGCTCCGAGGGGTGCGTGACGCCAAAGTAGTTGTCAAGTGTGATGCCTTGCTCGGCGAGCCATGCCAGGTTCGCTAGTGATGGTGTGAGAGTCTGCGGCCGAGGGGACAGAGCCAGGAATGCAGGGGCAGCGGGTCACTCACGATCACCAACGGCAAGGTCATAGTCGGTGTTCTCCAGCCAGATGATTGCGATGCGGTCGAAGGCCTTGCCCTCGACGTGGCTCGTAGGGCTCGAGGTCTTGGCGGTGGCCTGAGCCGCAGCCACAGACGCCGTGGCCGTGGCCGTGAACGAGTAGTACTCTTGCGCGACAGCCCTGGTCGCCACGGCGAGGAGGAGAGCCTGGGCCCTCATATTCGCTGGCTGGCTTCAGACGTTGGGAGATCGGCAGAGGTTGCAGCACGACGCGACCATCCAGGGAGCCATAGAGTCGGGCCGTACGGCGGCAAGACCCTTTATATTTCATGCCTGGTCAACATGTGCCGGACGCTCGGTGAGGTTGCAGCGAGTCCACCGAGTGCAGAGCCTGGCGGGAGGCCATCACGGTATCGGCCAAGGGTCCCGGCTAGGAAGGCAGTGTGCAGACTGCAGACGGCCAGGTCGGCACGACAGCACGAGGGCGATTTGGTTCGCTCACAAAGAGGCTGCATGCAACCCCATCAGCAGGCTCGGCCAATGTGATGGTCTGAATATCAAATGCCCCTCGGCAAGGTCGTACTGTGCACGGCGCCGACCGGGTCAAGGCCGCGATGTCCTCTCATGTCCCCGCATGGCCGTCCCTGGCCTTTCCCCCCCCCCCCTTTTTCTTCTGGATCGCAACTTGCCCAAAAGAGTATTCATTGCTTGAGACAGCTCCCTTGTTAGTGACGAAGTATGTCACTGTTCACGGTCTCATTCTTAGAGTCCAGTTGAGAAGCTCTCGCCCTCGATGGACTCCAAGTAAGAGCCAGTCGCGCTGACAGAGGGGACCAGCTCTCCGACCATCGTGATATGTCAAGCCGGTGTCGCGTCGTGAAGTCTAGAATCGGACATGTTGATCGAAGTGGAAGGTGCCGCACGCAACTGAAAAGGTGCAATCCTGCAATCCTTGCTCGGCACACACGTGGGGCTTCCTTCCCCACGCAATTGGCACGGCTTGGCGGTTGACACCCTCAGCTGCACTGCACATCAGCATCTCCACTGCGCATCATCCTCATCCTGGCACTACCTCCTACCTACTTCTGCCCTTGAAGAGGAAGACATGTTGCCATCATTTCACCATCGCCAACTTCATTGCACTGGCCAAGAACACTCTCATATTCACCATGGGCAGACGTCGCGATGAGCGTTGACTGCGTTGTGGACTCCAGCCCGCGAGGTCAGCCCATCATCAAACGCCGTGGTTGTATAAATTGGACCGAGTCGCGGACATGTAGGCAACCACAGCCTCTCTCGCTAGATGCCTCGCTGAGACAAGCAGAGCAGTGCCGAAGGTAGTGGCCTGTCTGAGCAACGTCGCGTCCTCCGCGCGGGAGGATGCTTGGGCTCAGAGACGGGACCGCACCGCAGTCTCGAGGTGTCCTGGACGCGCTTGTGTGAAGGCAACAATCTCACGCCCAACAGCTCCTGCGACTCACATCCTCCGTGCTTCATATTGTGTTGGTAGCGTGGGACATGCCTCATGGTGTCGATAGACAGCCTGCCAACAAGTCTCCTACCGCAAGACCGGCCCTCGAAACACACCAAGATACCACAAGGCTTAACGACAACGGGAGGCTGGGTTGAGTCTTGGGAGCCCTTCATGTCAAGGTGGGAACACTAGTCTTGCCCGAGTAAATGCGTCATCAGACGCCGACGCCCATAGCACGAAGGCACCAACTTTGAACAATCTCAAGTGTCGAGAGGCGCCATGACTGCGCCGCCAACACGCATAGCAATGTGCCACACGGCGCAGGTTTTGGCTTGCTCCAACTTGGACCAGGAGGAGCTCAAGGCGTGGAGGGCCACGCTCAAGCGGTTCAATGGGAAAGCCATGTATCAGCCACTTCAGAACACTCCTGCTTGGCGCGATGATGTGAAGCTGGCTTACATTCACGCTTTGGCCGATCTCACGAATCCGCACAATCAACAGGTCACCATGATCGAGGCGTTGGAAAAAGAGGGTATGACCTTGGAGAAGGTGGAATTAGACACAGGCCACTCTCCGTTTTTGACGGCGACCAAGGAGGTCATGGACGCTGTTGTACGGCTCACGTCTTTCTGAATATAGATGGATTTTTATCCTAGACACAAGTTTCTATGACTAGCTCTTTTCCAGCGTTCTGACAGAGTCAAGTATCATGTCAATGGCTCTCTAGACCCAAGCAGATGTACATTCTACTGTCCAGTGCCAAAGCAAGGCAGCCATGCCTCAAGAGCCCTCTCAAACAACGCCGTCCCCGCGAAGAAAGGCTCCGTGCTAATCGGGCTGCTGAATCCCACTGTGGAGAAGTTCTGATGGTAGTAGTCGGTCTCATTGAGCAAGGCGCGCATGTCGCTGACATGGACCATCCCATCGTATATGATTCCAAACAGGTCATCATCTTCTAGAGCCTGCTCACACTTTGGAATTACCTGCGTCGTCCTCCTCTGAGGAGCACCATTCTCAATCGATGCCGACGACAAGGCCCTCCATGGATCGTACTGTCCGGAGCTAAACATCGTATTAGACGGCCGCATAGTCCATCCACCGTAGACGTTGGGAGCTGCAACGTTGGGACTGGCGGGAAGAAGGCCGGGGAAGGTGCTGTTGCAGTTCGCTTGAAAGTAGTCGAGGCTGATGAACTGCGACTGGATAGTGTGCGGGTTCGCCGCGTTGCCACGTTGGTAGTAGCCATATTCTGAACAGTACTGGTACGTCCAGCTATAGCCTTGGGAAAGGTCACGCGGCGTTGGTGACTCGATCTCATCGTAGTTCGTATCTGTCAGGGCCACAAGAAAGGCATCCCACGCTGTGCTGATATTGTACTCCAAAGCCAAGCCAGACGCTGGGGCAACAGCTCTCGAAGTCCCACCATTGTCCGTGGTAGACACGCTGGTCCGGTTTTGCGTTTCCAAACTATCACAGAATGGTGCAACCGAGCGCTCGAAGCCATAATACTGGTAGAAACTCAGCGGTGTCAGAAGCAGGGATCCAACGCTGGGGTTATCAAGTCCTGCGACGTCTTCATCGCTAACGGTCGGTGCCAAGTCGCTCGGCGACGCCTCGACTGCTGTCAACAGCTGTCTTTTTAGCGCTGCGCCTTCTTCACTCGTCCCGTTCGCGAGTACGCCATCAACATATCGCGTTATGGCTGTGAAGTCCGCCGAGCAGTTTCTCGTCATGCTACGCTCCGCCTGTGCGTAGTACGTCCACATGTCCACGGCGACTTCCGTTGGCGCACTTGAGGCCCACGCGGCGAAAAACGTTTCCGGATTCCGAATCCTCAGCTGGGCACCGCGGACGCCTGGGTAACTTCCGCCCAGCCAGATCCATGGCGTAGTGCTGGGTGCTAGCGACACGTTGATGCCCGCAGGTGCCTCAAAGTTGTTGGCAAAGTAGACGGCATCCTCGAGGGCTTGTTCCGTGTTGAGATATCGGTACCCCGTAGGATCGAGCAGCTCGCCCGTGGAGCTGTTGATAGGGTGCGGGTAGCTTCCCTCCTCCGCGCCGCCGTAGTATCTGTGCTCTACCACCAACGCAATGCCCTTGAACCTACGTGCGAGTGTCATCACGGCTGATGGGCCGGCAACCTCGTTCAAGACGTAAGGCACCAGAGGCTGGGCATTTTGCTCGCCGGAGTCGAACCAAAACACGGGGCCTCCAGGCTCGTAGAAGGTCGAGTTGGCCCAGAATCGGTTCTGGAACGTGCGCGTGTCGGATGCGTTGAAGTGGTCGAGTGGGACTGTGATCCACGATGGTGGGTAGTCTGAGCCGTTGATGCTCGCGGCTTGACGTGCGGTCAGCCCGCCGCTTTTGGGTAGCTGGACCAAGTCAGAGAAGGGGCCTCGTATGTTTAGCGACGTGGTTACAGTGACCAAGGTCAAGGGGAAGAACAACCAAGTGTACGAGGACGCAGCCATGATGGGCGACTGAATCTTGCTCGTCCTGCAGTAAAGGGACCTCAAAGACACTTAGACCTCTTCTAAAGGTTTTCATCTAGATGTCAATTCAGCATCTCAGAATGCCCACCACATCATTGCCTTGGTGAATATGATACAGCACGTCACCACAGAACTGTCCTGGGCTCCTCACCAATCGCACTGCTATAACAAATGCGGAGATGGCTCGCTCGATCTTTGTCGCCATGCCGACAGAGGCAGGTGATAAGGAAGCGAAACCATCGCTAAATCCCAGCTTTGAACGTCGAGCTTGGGAGGGAGAGGATTGGATATGCCGAGATCGGCTAAAATGGTAAAGAAAATTGCCACAGCAGATTGGATACAGAATGGGTGCTGAGCGGAGATCGTCCCCCTCCCCCAACTTTCTCCAGCATCACCAAAGTCGCTATTGGTACCGCCTATCGTTCTTCAGCCATACACTGGAACGTTGTTGGTGTCTTCGACATTCTCAACCTGCCGAGACGGACTGCCATTTCGGTCTTGTCTCGTATTAAATCAGAGCGCATGGTCGCCTTTCTGCTGTGCCACATTTCACCTAGTCTCTTGGCACCACTTGAGCAGCGTGGCAGTCCTCAGATCTCACCAATAACGGGAAATCATCTGTGTAGGGCTGCAGATAAGAGTTATCTCGGTCGCCGGAAGCATTTCGCCAGGGTCGGAAATTCTTGTTGGCTTCCCGGAGTTCTTACTTTGGCCACGCGTGTGGTGTACGAAACTCACAAACGGTCTTTGTTCCTTCTCAACAAAGGGACCACTGAAGTGCCCATGGCGTTATTAAGAATGCGTAATTCACAGAACCAACATGTACGTTATATGCAGTCTCTTCTTTGACGAGACGTTCAAAACATATTGGAGGCGGAGCAGTCAATGAATAACCAACTGGAGACAAGTTTGAGTTTTTGTCGATCTTGCTGGCTTTAACAAAGGATATCTACTTCATCTGGCAAGTTGGTGGCTATCATCAAAGGCGTTGCATCCAGCTACACTGTTGCTGGTTTCTGAAACAAGATACAAGCGGAAGCCGAGTGGTAATTATGACACCTACGCAGCCATGTACACGCATTAGTATCTAATCATAGCAGTGTGTTGGCGTGGCTGGGAGCATGCCGTCCTCAGCAACACAATGGTCAGATAGCTGTTGGGTCAGGAAGTTTGTGAATGCTGCGTAACATACATGCAGTCACGCCACCAATCTCAGGTCTGGTATGAAGAAGTTCAAGTGTCTATAAGTTGCTTCTGTCATCTCTTATCCTGGGCTCTCATGCGGCTTCATTGACAGCGATAGCACGAATTCACAACAATCTACACCGCTCATTCCAGTTTTTACTCACTAAACATACTTACCAAATCTTGACGAACGAAAAGGAAAAAAAAATAAAAAAAAATCATCATGACTCCCCAAACCATCGAATACCCGCGAACTTATAAGTTCACCGAATTGCCTCTCAAGACATTGGATACTGGCATGGATGGTGTTCATGTCTCTGCCAACGCCTGGGGCAATATTCTCCAGATCAATAGCACCCATGATAGACATGGAGTGATCACAGCGACTTCCTTCACGCCATTTCGAGGCAACTTGTGCAACTCTGACTTGATCAGGGCCTACCGGAGAAAGCTCTTGAGGACCGTCCGGCTCAAGAAAGGCTCTGCCGGATTCGGAGTGATCTTGCAGAATCTGGAACCCCTGGACAAGGTGACTTTTGAGCATCTTCGGGCCGACTACTCCCAGACGAAGGCACTTCGAACCGTTTATCACTGCAAGAATGATATCACGGTAATCAACACGATCGCCGTAAACCAACATGGCGAGATCCGGCAGACTCGATATATCACAACCTCCTCTACGCAACGACTGGAGGTTGATTGGACACTTCGCGTGGGTCAAGAGGGCGAGAACCGGTGTTTTCTAGCCAGAGCTACATATGGCCAATTGACAGAGGGCGGAATGCACGAGATGCCGCACGTCAATTGCTCAAGCGGAGGCAACATTACCAATTTTTATGTCAACGGCGACACACCAGATGGCAGATCCTTTGCAAGACTCCATGGAGACGTGGAGGTTACTTCTGGAGGATTAGCTATACCATCTCTGGGAGGCCGGTTGGGTGAAAATCAGTCTGTGACACTCAAGAAAGGCTCACCTATCACAATCACTGCGCGCTTCCAGCTCGCGCAAGACGATAACGGGCTTCAAAAGATGACCTCGCTATTCAAGCAGTGGAACGCACATCTGCTCCTCCCGACAATAACGCCAATGTGCGATATGGACGTCAAGGAGTACATTGTTTGGCGGAACGTGGACTATATTCTCGACAATTGCTGCATCCCAGTCGTGAACGTTAAACCAAGAGGGGGTGCTGTCAAATCTGTGTGTGTGATAACTGACCACGTCGCCCTTCCTCTCGGATGGAACCGCGACAATTACTGGCAGCTGCGGCCGCTGATGCAACTGCGAGCAGCTTCAGAGAAATCTATCACTGAGATTTGGAAGTGGTATGAGCCACGAGTGTACGAGTCCAAGATCGACAAGGCTCTCTTTGGACATCTCAATTGGGTGTTTCGGCAAGCGGCACTTCACACAACAGAAGTTGGCGAAGACCTAAAGATCTATGATAAGCCAGAAACCATCTCCATTCCCCGTACGAGGAAGGAAACAAAGGCTAAGACTGGTTTTTGGGCTCGTTCTTATTTCCTTAACGGTCAGCCGAAAGACACGAGTGGAATCTTTCAGCTCGATCAGCAGTGCTACCCTTTTCTGGAGCTATGTGATTTCTGGGAAACCTACGCTACCCTACCTGAAGGGAATATCAAGCAAAAGGACGCAAAGGAGCTGGTAAAGAGTATCCTGATAGAAGGTCGCGCAGCACTGATCCTGCGGCTTCTGATCAACGAAATTGGCGATCTTGGGCTCATTCACACCGACGAAACGCCTGGTGACGATGAGGTCAAGTACGGGCATCTGTTTTCATGCAATCTGCTTGTCTGGCACACTTTCAAGCGCCTCAGTAAGCTGCTCAATGATGCTCGCGTAGGCGGCCAGGCCACGGTCTTGAAAAGTTTGCACATGGACCAAAGGGCAGATAACATCCGCAAGTCAATGGATCAATTCGAAACCTCTGTCACTCTAGGAGGGAAACAGGTCAAGGCTTTTGCGTACGACTGCGGCATTCACGAGCGAGGCAAACAGCAAATGAACGACGCGGATGCAAAACTACAATTCGTGATCTATGCCGACGGAAACGACGTTCCGACTCTGATGTCTCAGAAGTGGGGCTTCCTCGACGAGAAAAATGAGGAAGTTTGGCACAATACTATGGACTGGATGTTTGATTCGGTGGCCAACAAGGCGAAGAAGCCCAAGGCGGAGGGAAAGGTCAAGGAGGTCGTGAAAGATGACAACTACGAGGACAGCGACGAGAAAAGCGACGAGGAAAGCGACAGGGATGAGGCGGTTGGGAAGGACAAGGACGAGGACAAGGAGGACGACGAAGATCAGAAGATTGAGGGTACAGGAATTGTTGGCACGTACTGGCGTGGAAAGAAAGGCCAGGTAAGCGGCCTGGGAAGCAAGCATTCCCCAAAGCCATGGCCACTCGGAATATATCAGGAGTGGAGGTACTTCACTATGCGCGGTGCTACTGAGAAAGCTCAAAATTCGTGGAGCATGATCTTCAAATGCCAACAGTGGGACGGAACCTTTAGCGAAACTGTCGACATGGAGACCGCAGCGTGTGACAGCAAAGCCTGGTTCAGCTGGCCAGGTGCAATGATAGCAAGTGCTATCATTGATGACAAGTTGCTAGGATAAATAAAGGCTGGGTAGGCCGAAGAGTTCAGGTCAGCGTGCCGGATCATCATTGAGACCTGACCATTATCTCGGGGGCGTTCGGAGTCTAATTTCCGGTGGGGAAACTCAGAAATTCAAATTGACTGTCTAGATGATAGAACAATGCACAATGTACATATGGTGAAGCTTCGTCCGACGTGTGACCAAATACACATGTTCGTGGTAAGCACGGCTTGCCCATAGAACCTTTGTGCTGTCCAACTTCATGAGCAACTTAGAAGACTAGTCAGCTGAGGGTATTCGTCCTGGTTCAAATACTATGTAGAGTATCTGAAGTGATCATTCTCGTAGTCGGTCATGTCCGATTCCGCATTGAGTCGACCTTGATTAGCAGACTCTCCCTCTGTGAATACCATCTCCGCGACAAGAGCGGCCCGTCTTCTGTTCTGCCGTTGATCTAGTATAAGATGTTAACAGTGTTTAGTTATGGAGGACCAAAGGCATAGTATCGGTCGCACTTACAGTGAATCCTCCACTCTATCATGGTGACAAACTCAACTCCATGCGCAACGGCGCATATGATTATGGCCGGAATGTACGTGGGTGTATCCTTGGTCTGAAACACCTGTGCACCAACACAGTTGCCGGCGTAGTAAGCGACGAGGAGTACAATGCTAGTAACGGACTTCTTGGTACGACCGGCAACATTTGATGGGAGAAGTGTCCAGAGAACTATGCATAGGTCAGAGTTATGGACATTGATATAGCACGGTACGAGGGCTAGCGATGTTGCCAAGAACAGTGATGAAATAGCATCCCCAACGCGTCCAGAGAAGACCTTCTTGATCCTTAGGCAAGAGAGCGAGTGCCAGGAGATCGGCAAAAGAGGGCACAATCGAGACCAGCATGAACTAGACTAAAGCAAAAAGGTCAGCGTTGAATGGTGGTACGACATCAGATCAGGGAAAAGATACTGACTTCTAAGGCCAGGCTATCTCATGGTGACGTTCCGACGATAACAAACCAAACGATGGACAGAAGCTGTTGCGAGATCTTGCCATTGACGATAGTTTCCAGTGCGCTGGATCCAAAGCCCTGGTAGACCAAGCTGTCGAACGCTGACAAGCCTCCATTGGGTATTGCGTTGATCAATGACACGAAGAAAAAGAAATAAGTCTGGGGGTCCTTGAAAGTCACCCAGACTTGATGCATGTCCCACTTCCTTCTTGAGCATCACTGCCTGCCTGGCTGGACACGACTCTTGACTGGGCCAGCCTCTTCTCCTCGGCGTTCAGCCACCGGCAGTCGCGTGGCATGGAAAATGCGAAATACACTATCACTGACAACATGATCGTTAAGAAACCCAAGAAAGCGAGATGCCTTTCCAAGCCGCTAGGCCATGAGGCTGAGCCTCTGCGCGCACACCGATCCCGTAGTTGATGAAAGACGTGAGCACGTCCATGCCTGCGTTGGCAGTACCCCAAATAATGAGCCGAAAAAGATTCTCCTGTGTAGTGTACCAGGAGGCCGTCATGATGAGCAAAGCTGGGTATGTGGTGCTCTCTGAGAGGCCTTGCAAGAAACGGATGACCATCAAGTCGGTGAAGTTCTTGGCGAAGGCCACGTACAGAACGAGGATCCCGGCAACCGTGAGATTTCTGGAGAACTCAGATGACTGGATGGTAAAAATTGTTGTGCCTTAGCCAGATGAACATGCTGACGGCAACGACTTTGCCAATATTGAACTTTTGCAGCGCATAATTGCCTGGAAACTCAGCGACCAGGAATGCGATGTAGAATCCCGATGTCAGCCCTGATGATTGCGGTCAGCTCCTTGTTCACTCTCGACTCGCATTGGATCACACTCTTACACGAGTACTGTTGTCCGTCCAAGTGGGTGTCTTCTTCTAGGCCGAACGTTGCTTGTGTAGACACCGAGACCTTGTCTACAAATTGTATGCCAGAACAGATCTGCTCACCCAATTTAGCGGAAGAATGATGCGGTCGACTTTCCCGAGCAACTTGCGAAATTGTTCTGGGGTGAATTCTTGCTCCGCTGCGGGCACAATGTCCTCGGCCACACTTCCAATCTTGCCTTCTGCCACAGACTCGATCTCATCATTGTTTCGGACTGGAACGATGCCCTCCTTTCTGTCGTCCGTCATCGCCGCAACTACAGGAGTAAATCTGCTTCTTGTGCGCGTCTAGTCTGCATAAGCTGTTCTGATTACTAGCGAACCGTTGGCTGGTGTTTGCTGCTCAAGGTCTGGCAGGTCCTTATCTGTCGCACGAGTATCAGCAAGAATCGAAGAGTAGAGGGATGACTGAGAGCTAAGGAGCAGTTGCCGGATGCGCTCCTAAACATCCCTAATAGATAGGAGCACGGTCGCCGCCATAGATACATGTAACACTCAAAGACCCAATCGCCATGGCCAGAGGTCTTATCTTTGGATGTTATTGACAAGCTAGGTAATCTACACTCTTGAAAATAGACCGGAGCCGGCCCAGATCACGGGTTTGATCAGGGACCAAGGTGCATGGGGCCCACAACTTTCAATCAAAAGGCAAGACTTGGGTGACCACAAATGTTGAAGATATGTTCCATGAGGAAAGGCAATACCAAAAGCTGGCGATAGCCGCAAGTTGCCATCTTCGGGGCTCAATTCCATGAGTACGTGTAGATTGCAGCAACATCCATTGTCACTCGACGAGAGCCTCAGCTTAGATCAAGAGGGCCACTCTGGAATTTGCTTGGCGTGAGCGCGTGCATGAAAACGCTATGCGACAGCCGTCAGCATCATGAGCAAATGCTGATACAGGTATGCCTCGTAAGCATCAGCACAGTCATTCGCAACTTCGTGTACAAGACGGTCTCGATACAAAAATGGAGAACGCTAAATGCGGTTTTGCTGAGATTCTCTTGGCAGTTTGGAAGCATCTTCAAGGCGTGCTTCGTGTCTCAGCAAGTTCGACGATCAGAACTTAGCAAGGCTTCAGAGGCTCTTGCTGATCTCGAACGCATTTTAAGATGATTTGTTCGTCTTGGTTGGTTTCCTACAGAGTGTGTGCCTCCCTCGCCTCCCTCGCGCAAATGAGCAGGGCGATGGTGCTGTGCCGGCGCCGGCCACTCGTCGGACATCATCAAAACTGTGGGGCCAGCCCTTTAATTTTGGTCAACGCCAATTATAAATGCAAACACCACGACAATTGAAGATCTCGGTGAAAAGTAACTTCATTAACAAGGAGAGAATTGAGGAATCACGCTCGACAAGCCTGCTAGGTACTGACACAATGGGCTCCATATCTCAGATTATGGACCTCTCCCACCACATCAACGCTAAATCCAAGGCGAGACAGCCGAGTGCCTTGAAGCACATGTTCAGTCTCCTTGGGCAGGAAGGCATGATCAGTCTTGCTGGCGGTATGTATTGGTTTCGGCTGTAAAGCGAGTGCTGCGAACAAGATAGCACAAAGGCTCACAGACACGCATAGGCCTCCCGCACCCGTCAGTCTTTCCGTTCAAAAATATCACCTTTACAGCATCAACACCAAGCGGACCACACGGACCGACCACTGAATTTCCATATCCGAAGACTCGCAGGTCCCTCTATCTCAATGGCTTCAATACGGTAGGTCCTCTATCCCCAGCCTCAGCCAAAAGCAGACATTGAAGCTGGACGCTGACTTAAGTCACAGGCAGCGGATCCAGCAATCCACATCTTCGACAATGGTGTTATGAGTTCACTAAACAAGTTCACCAGCCCGCCTATGCTGACTTCGAGATACTCTGCAACCCTGGGAATACCAATGCATGGAGCAAAGTTGTCGGACTACTTCTTGAGGATGGTGAACACGTTCTTTGCGAGAGCTCGACGTACCCGTCCGCCCAGCAATGCTGGATCCCTTTTGCGAACCTCGCTGCGCCGATTGCGCTTGACGACCAGGGAATGCGGGTCGATGTCCTGGAAGACACGCTGGCCAACTGGGAAACGAGGCACCCGGGAAGACGAAGGCCGCATGTCATGTATGTGGTGCCAATTGGGTCGAACCCGACTGGCGTCACTTTCAGTGCAGAGAGAAAGCAGGCGATTTACGATATCTGCGTGAAGTATGGTGAGTTCCTTCAAGACCTTTGAACTTGGGAGAAGCGCACGTCAGCTAACCTGGGCTCCTAGACGTCATAATCGTAGAAGACGATCCATACTTCTGGTTGCAATACCCACCGGCAAGCCCCATCGGCGAGTCCGCTCCGGTAGTCCTCCCCAACGCGGAATTTCTCGCCTCCATCTCACCATCCTTCCTCCGCTACGACTACCAAGGCCGCGTCATCCGCCTCGAGTCCTTTGCCAAAACCGTTGCCCCAGGTCTCCGCCTCGGCTTCTTCGTCGCCAACCCAGTCTTCACCGAGCGACTCCTTCGTGCCTCCGAGGTCGACACACAAGACCCTTCGGGGATATCTCAGGCGTTCCTCCTCAGTCTGCTTCAGTCGTGGGGCCTGGACGGCTATCTGCGCTGGATGCAGACCGTGCGTTGCGACTACCAAACGCGGCGGGACTGGATGATGGCGGCTCTCGCTAGCGAGTTCGAGCTGGTCCCTGCGTCGGACTGCGCTGGTGTTCCAGCTGGGGAGCAGGGAGTAGTGGCATTATTGAAGGGGGCGGATGGGGTGAAGGTGCCGGTGTTTAGCTTCGTGCCTCCGACGTCGGGCATGTTTGTGTGGGCTAAATTTTACCTGGCTGGGAACCCGAATTTTAAGCAGCTTCTTGCGACGGGATAATCGCTTGATCCGGAATCGTCTTTTGGATTGGAGCTGTGGCAGCAGCTCGCAGACGACCTTGTGAGTGCTGGACCCTTGGTGGTTGTTGCGTGGCCCAACTCGTGCGAGGACTGACAGTGATTCCAGGTCCTTTTGACGCCAGGTTCCCTATTCTACCCCTGGCAAGGAAACGCCAAAGTGACCATAAAGGCGAGACTTGGCGAGGCCAACGTGACACACTTTCGAATCTCCTTTTCTTACGAAAAAGTAGGTGTTCCTGGACAACACCTTGGCTGGCCACTTTTACTAACTTGACAACAGAGGGCGGATATGGAGGAGGGAATAAAAAGACTGGCCAAGGTCATAAGAAAGTCTTGGGATATGTAATAGTCCACAGAAGACTTCCGTCCAAGACTATCCGCTCTATAATTCCCGGATATATGCGGGTGACCAAGAGATTACTGTGCCTGTCCTTGGACCCGAGTCAAACCACGATGACGACCATGACTGCGGAACGAAGTGTGATACTGGTAATCGTCTCAAGAGCTGCCAAAGATTTCTCCAAGCTTTACCATTTTGTCCCATCTTGGATCAAGGCAGACTTCCACCCTTGCCTCCGGAGTTGCCATGACAACCTCCCTGACGGTCCGGGTGCCATGGTCGTAGTCAAGGTCGTTCTTGACAAAGGCAACGAGCGTATCAATCCACTTCGTCAAGAAGACGCGTTCGATCTCTGTCGGACCATGCGTGAGCGAGAAGCTGAGATTGTTGGGTTTTGTAAGTGGTAGGTCTCATGAAGCTCGTTCGCCACATCATATCGTCCGGTCTGAGGTTAAAACTTACTTCCAGATAGGCCTGTCCATGGCATGCGCAACACCAAACGACTTCGGCGCAATATGCTCGGTGATAAAGGACATCCTGTAAGCAACTTCGTACCTCCAGATCCGATCTAGCGGCACGCCGTTGTCTACCAACGCGCGCACAAGAACGCGGCTAGGCGCGCGCACCTGGCCGTCCGAGATGATGCGACCAAAGCAGTCCTTCCACTCCTCTAAGTCGTCGGTTTCCGGCAGTTCATACTGTTCTAGTATGCGCTCAGTAAGCTCTGGCGAGTAGTAATTAGAGATCTGCATTCTCAGGGCCTCGGGCGTGGGCTCTCCTGGGCTGTTGTACGTCGAGTACAGGGTCTCCTCATTGCGCACCTCGCCGATCAGCATGCGGTAGTTGCGACGCAGGAACTCTGCTGCGAAGGTCTTGCTTTGGATATACTCGTACATGCCCGGTTTGAAAAAGATGTCGTCCGTGACGGGCCGGAAGGTGTGGGATTCCAAGTGGCTCAGCGAGGCTACGAGGTCGTCGCTGGACACCTCGCGCAGCTTGCCAAGTTTCACCTCGCCCGACAGTTTCGTGTCGATGCCAAAATACCCGCACAGCTCATCAAATTGTGCGTCGACGTCTTTCAGGCTCTTGGGCTGCGCAGGGATCGCGTTTGAGCTCATGAAGACCCGGTGAAAGGTCTGGTCCGCGGACGAGCGGAAATCATACAGCATCTGCGCCTCCACGCTATACGCTCCAGCGCTGCGACCCGCGAGGGTAACGTTGTCGCTGTCACCGTTGAACAATCCTATGTTCGTCTTCACCCACTCGATAGCTAGACGCTGATCCCACAGGCCAAAGTTCCCCGCGGACACTCCTCCACTCTCCTCCAGCAGCGTGTGACCGGCCAAGAAGCCGAATACATTGAGGCGGTAACCGACAGCAACGACGATGGAATCCAGGCCACCGGTGGAGATCAACTCAGTTGCATCCATGTCATAATTCTGCGATGGCTCACCGATTTGGAACCATCCGCCGTGCACCCATATCTGGACGGGCCACTTCTTGGTGGGCTCCGTCAGGTCAGGAACAGGCGTCCAGATGTTTACATATAGACAGTCCTCGCTATATGTGTTTGGATCCTCGCCTATCTCTCCGACACGCGAGGCCGTCTGGGAGCATACGTCCTTGAACTTGGTGGCATCGTACGGGCCGCCGCTGTCTCCTGCCTGAAACTTGTAAGATTCTGGGAGAGGTACCGGTTTGCGCCAGCGACGTGCGCCAGTTGGTGGCAGGGCGTAGGGGATGCCGGCGTAGCGACGGGCTTTCTGATCAAATTGAAGGCCACGGACGACGCCTTTCTCGCCAAGATCTAAGTCATGCTTTGTAGTGTGGTAGGAGATGTTTTGTCCCATGTTGAGAGGGGCTTTGTCAACTTCCGTGTACTTGGTGGAGCGGCTTTTCAAAAGATGTTGGTGTATAGCAAAAAGCTTCCCACCGCAATTGCTTTCTTCTAGAGGCTAATAGCTCTGAAGGAATCGGCTTGCAACTTGTCATTTCGATCACATCATGATCTCATGGGCTGCCGGTCTCCGGCAACTTTAAATATCTCCGGGCCGGGATCGCTACAATTGCATTCAGCGGCATATAAACATGCCGTACAGAACATAGTAGTCCGTTGATCATTTACTAAAGAAGGAAAAAACTCTGTAGCAGATGTCTTTCTTCTGTGGCAGTTTTAACGTCTCCCTTGTTACAGTTGACTGGCGAACAAGCTTGCGTCGCTGGGACCCGGTGAACAAAGGGGATGGGTTTACTCATAAAATCACCCAAAAACACTAGGTCTTACCTGTGCATTACGGCTTAAACGCACTGCCCCCTTCTCAGGGGCTCGGCCAGTGGCATTTCGTTATGCGTGCAGCAACATCCTTTTACTTTTCTGGACTTCCAGTCCTTCCTCGCACGAACAGCTATCTTTGCAGTTATCATGTGTGATTATAATTCGCTGTCGCATTATGCCGTTGTGTCTCTTCGACTGGTCGTGTCCGGAGGAGACTAGGTAGTTGTAACGGCGAGCCGCCGCAGCGCGAATTGCTGCTATGATATAGGCAAGTCAGCGTACATTGCCTCGATGTGCCAAATGTAAAGTCACAGTATCGTTACTTAAACGCTGCTACAGCTCATCCCCGATGTAGCTCGCTTGTGATCAGAACCCACTGCTGGTTCTCATTTGCCGCAAATTCCGTCTGCTTCTGCTTCTCATTCGATACGAATGTCTTATGCCGCTGGCCCTCGCTTGCTTGAAACTCCTAAATGGCTTCCATGATGTCCTTAAGATGCCCAGTCTCGTGCATATGCCTGTCCCGCATGGCTCACATGATCTCCTTCATTTGCCGTATTTCGTGTGCATGATGCTCCTGTATGGTTCCGATGCTGTTTTTGAGGTACTGGGTCCGGCGGATTCTCTCGTCCTCGACGTAGGGCTCTTCGCTCGCACCCGGCGGTTCCAGCTGCTGGTCGCGCTTACACGTCTTAGTAAGCGATGCGATGGTCTTCGGTGACACTTGTGGGACTGCAGAGGGTATTGCTAGCGGAGGAGCCACGTCGTATTTGACGAAGAAAGCAAGTGGTTTGTATGGGACATTGGGTCGAGCAGGCCCCACTGCGTGAATTTCCCGTTCCATGTCATGAAAGACTGGCAGGCCATATCAACCAGTGGCAAACATTCTGTGTTCGCCACCAAACCTGCAATTGAATGCTCCACATTGTAGCCGTGAAGTTTGTTCTTGACCAGTTCGGCTCGCGCAAGACGCGCAATGTCGAAGTCTCAATATCCTTCCGCTCTCCATTCCGTGCCAAAGGGGAAACAGCCGGCCACGAGGCACAGTGAAAACCCCTCAGGCCTGTGCCGATGCCATATTCCGGGACGACGATGCGCGAGCACTCGTTGTCATGTTGAACGTCGTGGAAGATCTTGTCGAGCACTTTACTAAGTCGTCGAAATCTCCCTCGATCCCGGAGAAGAGCACGGATAGCAAGCAGCACTAGACGACGTTGATGACCCAGAACAGATGATTATTCTAACAGAAACCCGGTGTAATGAGGTTCTTCACCCTGAACCACAGTCTTCGACGACGGTGGTAAACTATGACACGTGATCAGTTTTACAGGCTACCGGCGTGAATAGGCTCTAAGCCCCTTCCCCTCAGTAAGGGACACCCGACAGCGGCGGCCACCTATGCCAGGTGATAAGTCTAAGAGACCACCGTTGCTTCTAGATCTTGAATCTGCACCCTATTATTCTCCCTCCTCCCTCCCATCCCCCGACATCTTCTCCACACTATGCCCTCGATCTCCTCTCCTCCCGTGTGCTCCTCTCTTTCATCTAAAGCGGCCTCAGCGTATATATGAAAGTAAGTTCATAGTCGTCTTTGCCATGCGGGCCATGTCCTCGGTCATGCTTTTAATTTTCTCACCCATAGTGGCCATTTTCTCCATCATCATTGACATATTCTGGTGGGCCTTTCTCGCATCTGCGGCGTCCGCCAAATCTTGTTGCAGCTGACTCTCATGCGCGTGGCTATCTAAGTTGGTCGCGAATGTGTTGGGCATGAATCACGCCGCCGTGTACTGTAGCTGGTGAGCGGTAACGGGGCTCCGTGGCTGAGGAAGCAGTTCGGACGTAATTGAAGCGCTTGAGATGGGAATGTTTGAGTCGCTTTTGAGAAACATCAGAGCGCCGGTTGAAATGCTGGCAGGGAAGGAAGTGGGTGGGTCGCCAGCTGAGGGTACTTGAAGCTGATGCAGACAGTCCGTTTGCGCACTACCCAATTCTCTCCTTTTCACAGGCTGTGGTGGCGTGTTCAAAGCTTGGGATGATGTTCGTTTCTGGCCGTTTGCGTCGTTGGGCGGCGCCTTTGTAGAATGACTGGAGCCACAGGAATCTTGCCATTCAACAAGTCTCCTTGGACCAAGAGGCACTCCATCGATAAAAGTGCATCATGTGATGCGTTATGAAGCCTGTACAGTGTTGAGTCAAGGCCAAGCGCTTTTGAAACCTGCGTGAGTTGAAAGCTTTGTGTGGTGTTCTTGACCAGCCCGCTTTTGGTCAAGTCTTGGAACATCGACAACGTTGTCGGCCAGACAGGTCGGAAGGTTCCATCCACAATACTTCCGAAGGACGGCCAAGTCGCTACTGAGGTTTTAGTCGGTGATCATGACGCATGCTTTGAGGCGTCTCAAATCGTTGATGATGTTGTTGAGCTCGGCTGTCAGCTATGCGTGGGTTGCAAAATCCGTTGATACGCCTAAGCCGGCGTCGAGTGGGACGAATTGCGCTTCAGATGTTTTTTAAGGAGAAGATGGCGGCAACGCAGTGGTGCCGACTGACCCCTGGAAGCGACGGCCAGCCCAATCTCACCGATTGTCTTCTGTTGGGTGGACATTTCGACATCGAGGCTGAGAATGATGGTCGAGGAAGTGTCCGGCCTTTTCCAAAGTCTGTGGAGCCTCTCAACCTGGGCACTGGAAGAGACCAGGTCTAAAATTGTGGTCGTCACGTGTCGCTGTACGTGTTGGGATTTCTGCGTGGATGTAAGTCGAAATGATGCAGCAGCATGACAGAGTATGGAACGTACCGGCGAATGAGGAAAATGTGGATTCAAGTTATATTACCACTACTGCTTTGAAGACAGATACAGACCAAACGTTCAGCGAGGCCCCGGAGCCATGGAACTGGAGATGGAAGCCGCGTCGATGAATGATGGCATCGCTTGGCTTTGAGGCTTGACTTACAGCCTGGTGGTATTTGGGTTGGAAGTGAGTTCTGCAGCGTCTATTGTTGGAAGAAGGTCAGCAATGAACAGACGATCGAATTTGTCGAGGTAGGCGGGGCAACAGGCGCGCGCTCATCGCGGGCAAGACAGCCGAAGAGGAACTGGCGATGGCCGGACGTCTGATATGTGAAGTTGAAGACTTGCACGAAGACGACGGGCTGAGAGCTTGGGGTGAAATGGCAATTGGTAGTGTGAAGGGGGTCTTTGTGGGTTGAATTTGTCGACTAGAGCTGGAAGTCAGCGGTCAGGGATTGGTGGGAGATTCCAAAGACGAATGGGGCATGCTCGCACTTCTGTCAAAGGTAGAGTACTAGAAATCGAGAGACGGCTTGCAATTGTCGATCTTTTCCTTCAAGCGAATCGCAAAACCATTCTCTCTTTATTGATACTGATGATAGTCTTCGTGATTTGCACGAGGTTGTTGTTGGTAGCATCGAGCCGCTTGATGATGAAGGAAGGCGGTCGGAAGAAAATGGTAAAGACTGTCCCAAACAGCGCGGCTATTTATGAGCTTCAATTGAGAAACAGGTGGATGACAGAAGAAATGATTCCGACAGATGTGGTCTGGGCGGTTTGGTGCTTTGCTCGAACCGACCCCGCCAAAGGCTCTGATCCGGTCATGCGGTTCTGTTGGCCGTGGTGAAGAAGGAGGAGGATGCAATGTTGAAGTTGAAGCTGAAGGTCTACTGTCAGTTGGTAGCAAGGAAATCGCACACGAGAGAAGACGTGGTCGAAGGATTCGTCAGAACGTCAGAAGATGATTTGTGCTTGGTTGTAGCAGATGAAGGGACGCGACAAAGTCGTTGTGGGCTGCGATGGTGGCAGGTCTGGAAATAGAAGTCTATGAGAGTTCGTTGGAAGAGGAAAGTGGTCTTAAAGAGGCATTCGAGACCTCATGGTATGGTCCGACACATCCCATCACTCGTGGTTGCAGATGTTGCCGGTAAGCTATGCACACCTTCGCCCGGCTCCCCCGTCCAGCACCCATCCCTCTCATCCCACTCAGACCCTCACTATCCACTCAACAAGACAGATCAGCGATACGAGGCTGTTCGTGCTGCAAACAGTTGTCTCAGCGCGATTGCGACGAGTTCCCATCCACTACACTCAAAGGCTTTGCATGGCGGATCAAGATATGGCCACGAAGCTTGTGACCCTCGTAAATTGCTTCCCCGGCCTGACATCCATCCTCCAAGTGACTTTCAAATCCCTACTTCACAAGCCACTGCTGTCACTCAACACTAGTTCTGTCTTGGTCTCGGTCAAGAGCTTCTCGTCGACGACAGCGAGACAGTTGTCACCTGATAGGCTGTGGCTGAAGTTAGATAGCTGTTGCTGGCTTCGAAAGATCGTAGAGTACAGTCCCATGCCGATGTTGCTCTCGGGTTCACTGGAACTCGACCGCGGCAAGATGGTAATACTCTCCCATCATGCTCCTTGCTCGCCGAGGATTCTAGCACCGAAGTTACACAAAAGATTGGATCGGTCCAGAATCATGTATTGCCCTCTACCCTCCAGGAGAAAAAAGTCATAGTCGCCGAGCCCCAGAAATGCTTACCCAGAACTCCAGACGTGCCAATTTTTGCCAACATCCCGAGAACCTTCTAAAAAACGTGCGTGAACAAATAGCTCACGCTCTCACCATTGTGCGTCCGCCGAATCGACTCCGCCAGCGTCCCACTGACATCGATCACCTTCAGCTTCGGGCAGCGCTCCAGCTTCTCCCCGAGCGGCACTGTGTTCGTGACGACGACGGTCGAAAGCACGCTCTTGTTGATGTTATCGATCGCGGGCCCGCTGAGGATGCCGTGCGTGACAATGGCCACGACCTCGCGCGCGCCGTTCTCCTGCACCACGGCGGCAGCCTTGGCGAGCGTGCCGCATGTGTCGGCCATATCGTCGACCAGAATGCACACCTTGTCGACCACCTCGCCGACCAGCACCATGCGGCCGACCTCGTTGGGCCGCGGGCGCTCCTTGTGGATCAGCGCGAAGGGCAGGTCCAGACGGTCGGCGAGCGAGGTTGCGCGCTTGGCGCCACCGGCGTCGGGGGATACGATCACGCAGTCCTTAACTGAGAGATTTTCTTGGATCCAGCGAAGGACGGAGGGTTCGGCGTACAGGTTGTCGACGGGGACGTTGAAGAAGCCTTGGATTTGTCTGGATTTGGCAACGTTAGCGGGTGGAATTCAGTGACCGTGGACTAGCCGGTGCAGGAACCCAGGTGCGACGTACGAGGCGTGGAGGTCCATTGTGATTACGTGGTTGCAGCCAGCGGTCGTGAGCATGTTCGCGATCAGTCTTGCGCTCTAGAGAGGCTTGTTAGTTCTTGCGACGCACGCAGATTTGTAGGGACGGCGGATGTGCGTACGATGGGTGCCCGGCTCTTGTCCTTCTTGTCCTGTCGCGCGTAGGGGAAGTTCGGTATGACGGCCGTGATGCGCCGTGCGGATGCAGTCCGGCCTGTAGTGCCTCGCCAGTCAGTCTATTGCTTCTTGCGCGACTTTGAGGGGGTCTTGTAGAACGCACATGCGTGTATCATGATCAGCAGTTCCATAAGACCGTCGTTGATGTCGCCTGGTGCTGTGGATTGAACGATGAAGACATCCTCGTCTCGTACGGACTCGCCCACTGTGACGCTGGTCTCCTGGTTGGAGTAGTTCAGGCTCATGGTCTTTGCGATCTCTATGCCCAGCCTGCATGGCGCATGGCGGTTAGAATGATTGCGCCGCTGGCATTCTGGGCAATGCCCCGACGATAGGCCCAAGCTTGAACTGACCTGTTTGCAACCAGCTGGGCCAGCAGAGGGTGGGAATTCCCACTAAGCAGCTTGATCTCGTTCGACATTGTGGACATGTTGACGGATCCAGAGGCGTGTGCTCTGGGCGAGAAGCAATGTGATATATGGCCCTTTAGCGCGGGGTTGGTCTCGTATGACAGTGCACGAGGTGTATTGGTTGGTGGGGGTGGTTGGTAGGATGCCAGATTTTTGAGGGACAGCACTAGCACGAGAGACGAGATGAATGGTTGTTGGTATCAAGTTGCTTGTGGAAAGGAAGCTAAAAGCTAGCTGCAAAAGCTGATCTTATCCTGTTCAGCCTTTGTGACTGTCGCAGATTTTTGCTTGATACCTTTCTATTGCCGGCGAGCACTTTTGAAGATCCAATTTTCAGATGTTAAACAGGGATGCTACAACTTTTAGGTGGGACTTGGCCTCCCCTCTCAGAGACTGCCCAAGACCTTCATTACGACTTTACTATGTTTTCCCAATCTTGCAAGTACTTAGTTTGGAAATCTTCACGACAATCTCTTTACCATGTTTATAGGATTGCAAGAGTATATACGTGTCTACATCTAGGTGCTGGAAGGTTATAAAATTAGTGTTCAAACAGCACTTGTCAACAGTCAATGAAGCATATCTCACATAACTCCAATAGCAATAAGGCTCCCTTCTCTAGTATGTTTGACAACCTTGAGAGCTGACATATGTAGACTGCGATCCAAGGAATGTAGAAATGTCTGTGCCATACTTCGTACAACTTCATGTTTCTTCAGCTTGCAGACTATGACAGTCTCAAAACATCAAGATAAGCTAACATCAGGATTGCTACAAAATCTTAAAGAGACACACAAGACTTGCACGCCTCAACGCAAGGGGCAACGCCTCTCATGGTGCCTTCAGCCAGGCAGCCGGAGTGGTGCCGGAGTCTCGGCCTTGGCGGGGCTGCTCGGCTCCGCGCTGGCTCAAGAGACGCACCGGCACATCGGCTTTGACGGTGCCACCTGGCCATCTACACAAAGTGTGATCATGGGACTGAGGTGAGTCGACCTCATGATTGAAGTTTAACATGAAATCTCCATATGCAAGTATGTGAGTGCGACATACTCTACGAAATACAGTATACACACACAGTAGTAAAGTAGATATGATGCATGATAAATACTGTCCATCTCAAATTTGCAAAAACTTGCGCAGTCTCCTCACTTGATGCACGAAGCCTGAATTAGATGCCATCACGGTCAAAAAGCTCAGGCTCACCCTAGGTCGAAAGAATCTACGTAATCACGTAAGATCTTTGAGCTTGGGGTGTTTTGACACCTAGAAAGCAGGTGCCCTATCAGGCTTTTGTCTACTTAAAACTCAGGATCGAATCGCTTACTACATACAAGCAGTCAGTATTCCCAGTATTGCCAGCGACCTTGGAACTCCCTGGTTATTGCTTACCTAGGTACTTGCTGTCTGCCTGCGTAGTATCGGATCTTCTAAAGTTCTGTAAGCTTGCAGGGTTGGAATTTGCAGAGTGTTGGTAGGTGCACATCAGCGAGAAGCTCGGGCCTGCCACTTGGCAGCTGCGGTGACGAAATCGGCCGACTCAACCAACCTACCAAAACCCTGAGACTAAACTCAGACCTACACAACCTTCCAACCTCAACTGCTGCCAACGAGCGCGACAACGTCTATCCCCAACGCCACCTGCACTTTTCACTCCCGACACTTGCCGTCAACACACTTGTACGGCTGACACTTTATTTCTCCCGCACGCACGAACCGAGTCTCGACCAAGTCACGACAACCTGCACTTGTCGCGACCGCACTGTTGAGGCTCTCCGTCGCGCGCAACCGTCAACTGCTTTGCCCCGCAACAGCGCCATCATCAACAACAACGCAGACTACCATTCGAGTGTCCTCCTGCTGGACGCTCCTATCTGCAGTCAAGCTGTCGCTCACGACAAAAATCATCAGGTAGTGGAGGGGGAGGCCCGCCGTCAAGATGGGCAAGATCACCAAGACCGTGCAAGCCAAGCACAAGGAGACTATGGTAGGCTAGTCTGATTTTAAATGCTTGACTGTCATACAGCTTGAGGACTGTTGTCGCTGACTTTGACTACAGTCACCATGGCTAAAGGACTTCATGTACACCACCTCCAACGCGTCTCTGCCGCTGCTTCCTCAGCACCTCGCTACCTTCCCCATCACACAATGGCCCATGCCGCGCGGTGACCTTTATCACTGGATACCTCTTTTGAATCGATTCGACGACATACTCGAGTCCTTCAACCAGAACTACCAGCTCAACGAGGGGCCCCAGACTCGCCCTTTTGCTAACGATCTTCTACTGGGCCGCGAAGTACGCGTTGCGGGATACGGCTCGGATGAGTGGGACCAGGGAAAGCTGGCTGCTATCGGCTACAAGGAAGATGGCGATGCTCAGCTGATCAAGGCAATCCTTGACTTCACGAAGCGTCTCTTGTCTCACTGCGGAAATCGGAGCATTTACTCCAGCAGCTGTCACTTGAACGACCTGCTGCAAAGCACTGATCTTTCTGTGGTCCACGCAACATTGGAGGTCGGTCTAGAGCTCGCACAACGATACCAAGCCTCCGTCAAGCGCATGACTTCACCCAGCCGTCACTTCAGCACGGCATTACTCGCCAACCACTACAACATCGACGTGGAGCGTGTAAATCAGATCGCCCAGCCTTTCGTGAAAACACCCATCATCTCTCTGACGGAGGCGACTTCTCACGCAACTCCCGCTACCGCAGGCAAGGGCAAGGAGAAGGAGAAGGAGAAGGCACAGTCGCCAAGACAGTCACCAAGCTCTGTCAACTCTCCGTCTATGATTGGCAACGATTTGAGGTTGTTCGTCTCTGGCGACAGCGCATCCGATAGTCGCTTGAAGGGCTGGGGCGATCTCAAGGTCGTCTACTATCCAAAGGCGCAGGAGCAGGAAGCCGCTGCTCAGACATCGGTTGACCGACCCGATAGTTCACTTCCTGCCACTCCCACCCCTCTGCGCAGGAGCTCTACCATGGGAGCGCAGCAGACGACCCCACGCAATGCTCGAACCATACATAGTGCTGATGACACTCCGTCGTCGGCCTATCGAACTCCGGCTGCGAATGCTGAGGCTTCTTCGGGCTCAAGTCAGCGGTCTATTGAGATTCCCCAGAGCGTCGTCGCGGCAACACCAATTTACACCCTCTTAAAGCGCACCCCAGAAGACATGTCCAGCAAATCCCAGTACGAAGTGCTTAATCGGTCAAGGGTTTGCAAGGCAATGCTGGATGGTCCCGAAGCCCGTCAGCAAGCCCTCGCTGTGCGTTTACTGGCCATTGCCAATCTGTCTTTCATCCACCCAGAGTCTGCGTTCTTGGATCAAGTCGTCAAGCAAGACAATGACGAGCCTAGGCGTTTCCACCTAGTCTACCAGCTAGTAGAGCTCATCCATCCCTCAACTACTGGGCAAACTGCTGCCCCACGCTGGTTGCAGACGATCATCTTGTCCCTCTTGAACGGCCTTGCCAACTACCCCGCCAAGCACCAAGACGTTCTCTCAGCCTTGAATGCAACGGTGAACCACGGTGTGCTGCTCTACGTCATCCGTAAAGCTGTCGCGGAGATGAAAGAGAACCCAGAACAGTCCACTGAGGAGGGTGTAGAGGTGGAAGATTGGCGAATGTGCTTGTTCGAATTCGCACAGGGCCTAGCGATCAATGGGCGAGTAGGAGCGGAATTGATATCGGCAGGGTTCGTTGATGTCCTTGTCGACATTATCAAAATGAGAAATCCAGTTGCAGAACGCTGGCACAATATTGCTGTGGGTTATGTCGACGGCCTGGTCAACAGCTTTGGCACCCCTGCCTTCACGGCCTTCAATAATGCCACTGGCTTTGACAGCGTTGCGGAGCTCTTGATTGATGCCACATCCTCTGCCAAGAGCCTCGTACAGGCTGGTCAGGGCACGAAGCCTGAGCTACACTCCAGCGTTGTTGATTACGAGATCCCCTTCTACCAGCAACAGACTATCAAGTGGGTGCTCAAGCTGGTTCATCACATCATGACTCCAAACAGCTTCTCTAGCGGCGGTAACACCGAGCGGCTGCTCAGGAAGCTGGTAGATGACTCCAAGTTCCTCGGCAGTCTTCGTGGGATCATGGAGAACCCCAAGTCCTTTGGGTCTGTCGTATGGACCAACACGATCAGCCTGCTTACGGACTTCATCAATCAAGATCCTACGAGTTTCGCTGCCATTTCTGAGGCCGGCATGGTCAAGAGCTTATTGGAGTCTCTCACAGGTCGACCAGTCTTCACAGACTCAGCTGCTGAGCGCCGAGAAGATCAGCCTCCCAATGAGGAGAATTCCGTGTCACTCGAGCCTGATAACCGACCTCATCCTCCGACCGAAGAAATGCTGCGTGCTCCACGACCTGGTCCTCTTGCATGTGGCGTACTAGCATCGTCGGAGGCTATCGAGCAGATCATTCCAGTCATCACTGCCATATCTCTGAATCACGCCGGTATGAGACTGGTGGTATCTTCTCGTGTCCTCGAGTCCATCTTCGAAATCTTCGAGAGTCCGGAACACGTGCGCCTCATGAAAGTTTCGCAGGAACTGCCTTACAACCTTGGGCTGACGGTGGATGAGCTAGGCAGGCATCACCCGTCTCTGCGACCAACAATCGCAAATGCTGTCATTGACATGATAGCTCGAGTGCTCTATCTTGGAAAGTCAAAAGCAGAATCCGACGGCTGGGGCGCCAAGCTCATGATTACCGACACAAATGGCAAAGTGGTTCCTGGAGACGCCAGATCCTTGCCAGCAAGCGGCTCAGCATCTAGCAAGGGTAAAGAAACAGCGGCACCCGAGGATATTGAGATGCAAGATGCATCACAAGCGTCCCAATTGGAACCGTCGGGTCCTGTTTCGGGAAGTGCCTCCGAGGATTCCGAAGGCATCATGCCATATGTCACTGTCCTTGCCCAGTTCTTGACGACATACGGCAGCAATTCCCAACTCAAGGACTTGTTGCTGACGAACGGCGGCATCAATTACCTACTGGATATTCTCGAGCTGCCAAGCTTGCCACATGACTTTGTGAACACACCAGCGTTGAAAACTCTACAGCAAGTTATCGCATCGTCTGTGAGCAGTAACCCTGTCATCGGTATGCCAGCCGTTTTGAACCGCTTGCGCGACGCGATAGATGCTCTACAGCCTATGGTAGCCACGAGCGGATCTGAGACCTTCTTTGCACAGTTCGTGAAGCCTGACGCAACTCCCGGGGAAACCAGTGTTCATATCGCTCAGGAAGCCATCAAGGGCACAGCCATGGTTAAGGCACTACTCAAAGTCCAGACCTTGCTGAAGATCGTGGAGCGTTCTCTTCCCTCATCTCGACAGTCTACCAGCTTGCCAAACGTGTTTGATTATCTGGTAAACACGGTCAAAACCCTGGGTCCTTTGTTCCGCGCCGCCCTGCGGCAAGAAATGTCTCTGGTCGAGCTCGTACCGCAGCACTGGACATTTAGACCTGACAACGCGATCGATGATCGCGATCCTTTATTGTCCCAACTTCTTGGCCAATCCAGTGTCGACTGGCAAATGGTGCCAACAGATCCCAGTCGTCAGGACAGCCCAACTTCCGAAGAACAAGCGTCCGCACAGTACAAAAATTACAGGCTGCTCCGGACCCTACTGCACTATTTCAAGCCCAGCGTCTATTCGTTCCTTCAGAATCTGGGCAAAGGTCTAATGGTGCGTCGTGAACGAGACTTATTTGTCAGGGCCAAGCACATGCAAATCGCCGATGCACTTGCGGAGACCATTGCCGAGCAGTTGGAACCACTGGTAAGCCAGCCGGTGACGGTGGTAAATCTGAGGATATGCACTGTATGGATGCACGTTGTGTACCAGTTACTCATCGATCCGTCACACCGACGAGACGCGGAAGGTCCTGGACCCCACATAATTCTACCTGTCCTTGATGCCTTCAAACATTGCCAGGCACTGGAGACTCTGAACAAGTTGGCCAAGATCTTTTCCGACGAGCTCATAAAGGCACGCAACGAAACTGAAGAAGGCGCTGTTGTCAAAATCGGAACCATTGGTCTGCAGAAGATCCTTGACTTATATTCGGTGATCCTCGTCAGCAAGAATATCTCACAGTCCGCTACGACGCTCACGTCCCCATCGAGGACCTCCTCGAGCCGGCAGAACGACTATCTACAGGCGATAAGTCAGTTCGTCGTAGAAACCCGGTTTGCCGCTCTTCCGATGATCACTGAGTTGTGGCAATCACAGCTGGTTGAGACGAGCTCATCTGATGTGGTCAGCAAAGTGGTTGACAACTTGAAGGCAATTTGTCAGGGCGAAAATGAAACTTCGGGGTCCAGTCGCAGCGAGCCTCTAAGCCTGCCGCCCATGTTCAAGCGAGACGGAGCCAAGTTTTCTTGGGAAGTCCATTCAATTCTCCTGGCACGTCTCACTGCAGAGTACTCTGAGGACTTGGCTCGCGAAGCAGTCTACCGTTCCATCGGCGTCGAGGAGTCGGCAGCCTCATACTGCAAAATGCACAAGAAGGGACTTGCTGGACCGCGCAACCCCGTGCCCGCTGAGGACGCTTTTGATGTTCCGCCGCCGACCACGCAGAATGGCTCAGGCACTGAAGCTCCCGCTCCTGCCAACGCTGCTGATCCCATGGTTCTTGATGCTGCTTCGGGCGCCGAACGGGCGAACGCTGAAGTTGCGACCGCCGGAGAGGATCCACTCTCGGAAGAGTCTATGGACGAGGACTCGGATGTCAGTCTAGCGTCTGACCAGGAGCTCTCTTCAGCAGCTCAGGAGCCGGCCGGAAGCATACCGCGTGTGTTCAGGGAGGACCTTAACGAGGCGCGGGATAAGCTCCGCAACGACCTAGTCGAGCGTTGCCTCGATGTGATCAGAGCGCACCCTGACTCTGTCTACGAGGTCTCCGAGCTCATCAACGTTGCACTTGGAATCGATCGCGCGGACTCTGAGAGTGCTCGCGAGGACGTCGGCGAGACATTGGTGAATGCGTTGATGTCATTTGAATCTGACGACGAGGAGAAGAAGGCCAACGGCCGCAGCATTGCCGCCTATGCACACTGCCTGTCGCTGCTGCTTCATGGCTCAGAAAGATTTTTCAAATCTACGGTCAAGAGCTTAGGGGAGAATGTCTCGACTTACCTCAATTTCCTTACGGTCCCGCCCGGAAATTCCAACGATGAGCTTCCCCCATGGATTCCTCACATTCTCTTGATCTTCGAGATGCTGCTGGCAGAGGATGCGCAGCCAGTCATGTCGGCCTGGACGCCGCCTCACACCGAAAACGACGAAATACAGGAGGTTGTGCTGCAACCCAAGGAGCCAATCGTGCAGGAGAAACAGAGACAGAAGGTCCTTGAATCTGTCATCGAAATTCTACCGCGCATCGGCAAGAACGAGAGTCTGGCTGTGGCAGTCCTCCGTATACTGGTTGTCCTAACGCGAAGCCGCTCCATGGCAAAGGACGTTGGGGACAAGAGAAACCTGGGACGCCTGTTCGTTATGGCCAAGCAGCTCTCCGGCCTCGGATCCGCCCGCTTGAAGGGCACCGCTATCTCCGGCAACCTCATGATCATTCTCAGGCACATCATCGAAGACGATGATACGATCCGACAAATCATGCGCAGTGACATCAGAAAGTTCTTTGAGCAGAGTCCGCAGAGAACCCGCAACATTGACCTCGCAACTTACACTCGTCACCTTGCACACGTCGCCCTGCGCTCGCCCGAATTGTTTGTCAAAGTGACTAACGAAAACGTGTCGCTGACGCGTTTCACTCCGGCCGACAATGGATTGGCAGGTGCAAACGGTCGGGGTGTCTCCTTGACGCTCAAGACTCCGACAGTCGAAAAGCCAACCGAGCAGCCGGCTGAGCCGTTTACTGACGCCGCTCCGCCTACTTCCGCCGACAATCAGTCGGTTGAGCCAGCGGTACAGACTCTCACAGAGGAGCTCACGATCAGTGATGTGAAGCCTACCACTGAATCTGTGGACAAAGAGATGCCTGATGCGACCAAGGTCTCCTCTGCCGAGACCAAGCGACCCGTCATTGAGAATCCCGATGGCATGGTGCACTTCTTGTTATGTGAGCTGCTCAACTACAGGGATGTCGTCGACAAAGAGCCAGCAGACGTCACTAAGGAGTCCACCATGCCGAATGGTACGGCGCCGGATGCAAAGCCTAGCGTGCCAAATGGCGAAGCGTCATCATCCGACAATGCAGTCGTCGAGAGCAAGGACAAGAAGAATGCCAAATTAATCTTCAAGACTGACGAACACCCGATTTTCGTCTACCGCTGTTTCCTTCTAAACTGCCTAGCCGAACTTCTGCAGAGCTACACGCGGACGAAGATGGAGTTCATCAATTTTAAGCGCAGCGCTCCAATGTTTGCCAACACGCCAGTCAAACCTCGATCAGGTGTTTTGAATTACCTTCTGCAAGACCTTCTCTGCATGAGCAGTCTTTCGTCGCAACAAGATAGCATCGCAGCCAAGAAGAAGGCCGCGACATCTGAGCAGGCACGCCAGGTCCTCGTGTCTCTTGTGGCCAAAACCAGCGAAAAGCCAATTGACCGCAGCCGTGATCACTTTGACTACGAAGGCGACTCTGATCTCTTATTTGTGCGCAAGTGGGTGTTGGACATGATCCTGCGCGCTTACAAAGACGCCACAGTCTCGCACGAGCCCTTCGACGTGAGGTACGCAAAGCTGTTGTCCTTAGCAGAGTTGATGCTTAGCATGATTGGCGACAAAGACCGTGACGCAACAGGCTCTCGCGTCTCGGACCCTTCCGCGAACCGCTCGCATATGCAACTCAGGCGCCTTATGTACGAAAAGGGCTTCTTACCTGCACTCACCGCATCGGTCGCAGACATTGACCTGACCTTCCCGGATGTCAAGCGCACGATCAAATCCATTCTTCGCGTGCTCCAGACCATGACGAGCACTGCAATCCAGCTGAGCCACGCCAATCTCCTGCCATCGGGTACACAAGACAGTCTCGAGGACGAGATCGCATCTGTCTCCTCTGTGTCCGATATAGATGACGAGCGGGAGGATACTCCCGATCTCTACCGCAACTCAGCCCTAGGCATGCTTGAGGCTGGTCGGGAAGATGACTTCGACGACGACTCAGACGACGACGAAGACGAGGAAATGGACTATGAGGAGGACTTCCCTGACGAGCTTGACTATGGCGACGAAATGTCTCAGGATGGCGAAGAGGACGTCAGCGACGAAGACGACGAGCTCGGCGAGATGGGCGAAATCGAAGGTCTACCTGGTCATCCCGTTGGGGTCGAAGTCATCATGGGAGACGAGGACGACGACGAAGACGACGAGGATGGAGATGAAGACATGGACGACGAGGACGATGATGAAGAGCCTAGCGACGACGAGGACGAGGACGGCGACGAGGACCTCGAACTAGGAGACATCGAGGACCGCGTCGAAATAGTGGACGAGGCTGGTAATCCTCTCGGTGACGACGGTGACGATGGCTGGGAGAGCGAGACAGATGAGGACGAGGACGCCGATGATGTCGGGCACGCCCACGACTACGATGACGGCGTACAAGATCTGGACGAGCTCGCCGACATCGGTGGCGCAAACCACGCCATGCAAGAATTGCAAGAGCTCATGGAGCAGGAGATGGAACACCCCAACATCCTGGGAGAGGAAGGTTTCGGCTTCGGCGGCCACCTTGACGACGAGGATGGTAAGTTTCTCCAACTTTATACCTCGTCTATTCCCAAGCAAAGATCCGTACTAACTTCTATAGAAGACGAAGAGGATGAGGATCAGGGTGACCTTGATGACGATTACATCTACGATTTTCATTCACGTGAGTAAATGAGAAGTTTCTATTGTAATTATCCTCCAACATAATACTGACAACTAGCTATATGCACAGGTCCTGGAGAGGACTTAGGACTGCCTGCAATGCCTAGTGGGCTGGGCTGGGATGCGCTTGTCGTCGAACGTGGCCCACCCCGACGCCACCGTCCCGCATTCCCTGTCGGTCCGTTCATGGTGGCTCGACCCAGTGCGGAGGATCCACTGAGTGGTATGTCTCTTCATGAACTAGAAGCTGAAGCGCTTTCGCGTGAAGCACAGGCCCTCGAACAACGAATTGGTGGTCTCCTTGCAGGACTCATCCGCAACCGCAATGCTGATGAACCAGTTGCAGACTTTAGAAATTTCTACTCCCGAAATGGACGATCCGGGCCAGTCGCTAATGTGGAAGATGGTTTGAATCCACTTCTCCGCCGCGGCCCTGCCGCCGCACCCCCGCCACCTCGCGGACTTCCTCGGGGTGGCATACACGGCTTCCTCGATAATCCCATTAACGTTATCGAGAGCTTGATGGCTCAATTGCCACACGGCGTCCCGCCTCGCGATCTCTCGTTCCAGATCAGAACAACGCCGGGTGGCCCAACTCTTGAATTCGACTCACGAACCGGTCTCGCCCGACCTCATCGAGCCGATGCGCGCAGCGACGGACTCCAGGACCCGCACAAGGCCGTCTCTTTCACGCCCGGATCAACTGAATCGCGCTGGATCGAAGAAGCCCGAGTTGTTTTTGGGCACGCGCACGCCGAGAAGGCGGCTCGCTTGAACATGTCCATCTGGGCGAATTTGACACCTGAAGCTGCTGCGCGTCAGCGAGTCGTCACTGCAGAGGCCGAGCGCCTCCGCAAAGAGGAGCTAGAGCGACAGAAGCGTGCTGAAGAGGAGCGCAAGGCACGCGAAACCAAAGAAGCAGAAGAGAAGGCCGCACGTGAGAAGGCTGAAGCAGAGGAGCGCGAGCGCGAGCGTCTTGAGCGCGAGGCTGCCGAGGCCGCTTTGGCCGCCGAGGCCGCCGCTCGGGCTGCAGAGCTTGAGGCTCAAGGTGCCGAGGGCTCTGAAGATGTTGAGCCGCAACCCATGGAGGGTGTTGAGACCACTGAAACGGCTCCAGTGGCAGAGCCAGAGCAACCAAGCGCGCCTGCGGCTCGCGTCCTCACAAGTATTCGAGGCGAGCAGGTCGACATTACGGATCTTGGCATTGATGCAGACTACCTTGCCGCTTTGCCCGATGAGTTCCGCGAAGAAGTGATTGCGCAGACTTTAACCGCTCGGCGTGCCGAGGCACGTGAGGCCGCTGCAGCTGCAGAAAACCCGACAGGCGAACAACAGGGCGAGGTCTACCAAGAGTTCCTCGACGCTCTTCCTGAAGATATTCGTCATGAGATTCAGCAGACGGAGCGACACGAACGCCGCCGAATTGAGAGAGAAAATGCTCGCCGCGCAAATGCCAACGGCCAGGCCGCAGATATGGACCCGGCCAGTATCCTAGCAACTCTGCCAGCCAATATTCGGAACGAAGTCCTAGCGGAGCAAGGTCATGAGATCATGGATCAGTTGCCGCCAGAGATGGCTGCTCAAGCCAGAGCTTTGGGCCAACGCATGCGTGGCATGGCGCCGCCACGGGCTGGAGATGCCGCTCGTAATATTGTGGAACCAATTACCGGCAGCGAGAATAAAGTTCAACGCCGCGCGGTTGTGCAAATGCTAGACAAGGCGGGCGTCGCGACTCTTCTGCGTCTCATGTTCATCAACCAACAACCGTCCATTCGCACCCAGCTCTTCCGAGTGATTGGTGATGTCTCTGACAACCGTCACAACCGAATCGAAGTCATCGGATCGTTGTTGCAAATCCTTCAATTTGGGAGCACCGACATGGAAGCTGTGGAGCGCAGCTTCAGTGCTCTCTCCTTGCGCGCGAAACAGCCCAAAGAAAAAGAGAAGGAGAAGGACACCCTTAAGGACTTCAAGACTCCACAGATTCTGAAACGGACGTCCACAAGTATTGGTGCTGCTAGCAGCATTCAGCAAAACTCGGAGATCTCGCCGCTGCTGGTCGTCCAGCAGTGTCTTGACTTGCTCGTCGACTTGTCAAGCAGAAATCCTCACGTTCCCTCGCTCTTCTTGACTGAGCACGACCCCATCGCAGCTTCTTTGAAACAATTTCAGAAGGGCAAAGGCAAGGGTAAAGACCTGAAGGTACACAAGTATGCCATCAACTCGCTGCTTCACCTTCTTGATCGAGACCTCGTCATGGAGAGCTCCTCTGTTATGCAACTTCTTGTGGATCTCCTCAACAAAGTGACTTTGCCACTCCAGGCGCTCGAGCGACGGCGCAAAGAGGCCGAAGAAGAGGCCAAGAAGGCTGCGGAGAAAGCTGCAGAGAAAGCTGTGGAATCGACAGATGAGCAGGTAGCCATGCGAGCGGCCGAGCAGGCGGCTCCCGATAATGCTGCCGGTGCTCCTGAGAGCTCTTCTGACCCGGCTACCACTGGGGAAGCCTCCGCGGAGTCGGCTGCCAAGCCTGCCGAGACTAAGGATGCCCAGCCGACAGAACAGAAAAAGCTTCGGCAGATTCAGCCTCCATTCATTCCTGCGGAGAATCTGAAGCTTGTGGTCAAGATATTTGTTGCCCGAGAGTGCAGCTCCAAGACTTTCCAGAACACCATCTCCACGATCAAGAACCTGTCCAATATCCCAGACGCCAAGCAGGTCTTCGGAAAGGAGCTAGTGAAGCAGGCTCAAACTCTTAGCAAGAACATCGTATCTGATCTTGACGAACTCCTGCCGCACATAGAGAAGGCAGAGTCCGGCACGGAGATCCAAGGACTTGCACTTGCAAAGTTCTCTCCGGGAGCGTCAGAGCAGAACAAGCTTCTGCGGGTACTGACTGCACTCGACCACCTTTTCGAGACCAAGAAGGATGGTGCTCGGGATGCGAGCGACATAGCGGCTGCTGACGAAAAGTCGAGCTTGCTCATGAGCCTTTACCACAATGAAACTTTCAACATGATGTGGGAGAAGTTGAGCGACTGTCTTTCGGCTATACGACAGCGGGACAACATGATCAACGTCGCCACAATTCTTCTTCCCTTGATTGAGTCACTGATGGTCGTGTGCAAGAACACTGCTCTCGACAGCGAGGCACAGCCTGGCCAGGCCAGCAAGGACTTGGTTCTGACTAGCCCTCCACCGGAGGATGCCGTGGCCGGTTTGTTCTTCAACTTTACCAACGATCACCGACGGGTTCTCAATGAGCTGGTCCGACAGAACAACAAGCTGATGTCTGGGACTTTCTCGCTCCTGGTGAAGAACCCAAAGATGCTCGACTTTGAGAACAAGCGCAACTACTTCCACCGTACCGTGCACTCCAAGAATACCGGGCACGCGCGACCTTCCTACCCATCGCTGGGCATCAGCATCCGCCGCAAGCATGTGTTCCACGATTCGTACCGCAATCTCCACTACAAGTCCGACGATGAGATCAAGTATGGAAAGCTGAATGTGCGCTTTCACGGAGAAGACGGTGTGGATGCCGGCGGCGTGTCCCGGGAATGGTTCCAAGTCTTGACCAGAGACATGTTCAACCCCAACTACGCCCTATTCATTCCGGTGTCGTCTGACAAGACTACATTCCACCCGAACAAGTCTAGTTACATCAACGACGAGCACTTGCGGTTCTTCAACTTCATCGGCAGGGTCATAGGAAAGGCTGTGTACGAGGGCAAGTTGCTGGACTGCTACTTCAGTCGCGCCATGTACAAACGCATCCTTGGCAAGAGGGTGTCTGTCAAGGACATGGAATCTCACGACCCGGAATACTACAAGTCCTTGATCTGGATCCTCGAGAACGACATCACCGACGTCACCTACGACAACTTTTCGGTTTCAGAAGACGAGTTCGGCGTGGAGAAGATCCATGATCTTATCCCGAACGGCCGCAATATTGCTGTGACCAATGAGAACAAGCAGGAGTACGTCCGACTTGTTGTCGAGTTCAGACTGCTTGTGTCGGTCAAGGAACAAATGGACAACTTCCTCACCGGCTTCCACGGCATCATTCCCGCCGAGTTGATTTCTATCTTCAACGAGCAGGAGCTTGAGTTACTGATCTCTGGTGTTCCGGATATCGATGTTAACGACTGGAAGAGCAACACCGAGTATCACCAGTACACGGCGGCCTCGCAACAGATTCAGTGGTTCTGGCGGGCTGTGCGTTCCTTTGACAAAGAGGAGCGGGCCAAGCTGATGCAGTTTGTGACGGGCACATCCAAACCGCCTTTGAACGGCTTCAAGGAGCTGGAGGGTATGAATGGCGCAACCCGCTTCAACATTCATCGCGACTACGGTAACAAGGACCGTCTACCAAGTTCTCACACATGCTTTAATCGTAAGTTTTTAATTTTTTTTCTTTTTTCTTTTCTTGGCGTGCCTTGTCTCAGTCTAGAATATTTGCTAACAGTCCTCTCATAGAGCTCGATCTTCCCGAGTATGACACATACGACACGCTTCGCAGCCAGGTCCTCAAGGCCATTACACAAGGCAGCGACTACTTTGGTTTCGCGTAACGGAAAGGCGTCTCTTGACACTACGGTCGGTGTTCGGCGATCATAGGGGAACAATTGCGTTGGGAGTCTCGGCAGCACAATTTCTGGCTCGGCTCATGGTCTCTTCTCAGCTTTGATTGGTTGGTTGGGCCTCACACAAATTCCTTTGTGTTTTATGTTGCTTTTTGTTTGGCTGGGCTCTGTACACTATTTGCGCCGGCATGGGAGAAAGGAAACAGGAAGCGCAAAGGGAAGCAAAAGGGGAACGGATCAGCCCCAGTGCGTCTACATCGTTTTAACGGCACGGGAATAGGAGGGCGCCATGGTCATACGAATGCGGAGTGCAGGTCCGCTGAAGTTGATTGTTCTCTTCAACCTCCTCGCGTCGCAGGTGATAGATCGGAATCTTAGACGCATGATTAAAAATATCCGTCCAGCCGTGAAATGTGATGCTCCATGTGTGCCTGCCATGTGAGAATTACTCATGAGACAGAACTCGCAGACGAGACACCTCGCTTGAGGCCCTGCTCTGAAGTAATTGAACAGGCTGTGACATTCGAAGACACAGTCGAATCTACAGTGGCCAGTCAAGCAGAATAAATTAAATACCAGATCTTGGTAATGTTGTACCGGCCCTGCCATCATTGTCCTCTACAAGCACGGACTGAAGTATGCTCTGAACTTTCAGACATCGGTTAATCACGCTGGCCTGGACAAAGTGTGTTCATATTAGGGCAGAAGTGGTTTGCAAATCTGCGTTGAGCGAACGAAAGACGATTGTGAGCTGAATATCCTTGAATCACCTGCGCGGGCGTGATCACATTCACAATACTGAACAGAAATGAAGGAACTCGACGATTCCAGCCAAATTCCACAGCAGAATTGTCTCTGAAGTACGAACACCAATGCATCCCCTTGGCTCGCGCGTTTGGGGCACTACTGTGCCAGGCCGGCGAAGCCGTGTTGGAAGGTCTTGGCTTCGAGACGGGTACGTCTTGTGGCGGCGCATCTACTGACACAATATCGGGTTCGATTTGCTCCAGGTATAGATCCACATGCCGCTGAACGCGATATGCAGGACCAAATGACGGCTCAAGTGGGAAGAGTTGAGCTGTTGTTAGCCACGAGTCTTGTTAGTTCCGAGCCGCAAAACGGCGAGATGAGTGGCTTTGAGCCAATATGTGTCTATAGCAGCCAGAAACGTTGTTTGGAATTTGCCTCATACCGACACATGGCGGGGTGGTGAAGGTGGGCCAGCCACCAGCCACTGGCTAGGTCAATGATGGGGGCTACAAAGGGATGACGGATGATGAGAGAGAGATGCTAACGCAGCAGACATGCCAGCTGGAGTAGACTTGATATGCCGTAGTCAACTTTCCTGGACTGCGTCTTGATGTCTTCCATGTAGAAAGAAGTCCGTCAGAAGTCTTTGACAACATGGCAAAGTGACGGCCAGTATGCCGAACATTTCTGCTTGGCGTATGCAGGCAGGCCTTTCCACGGGCCGCCCGTCTCGTTTCAGGGGCCGCAGGATTTGTGGCGTTGCGGGGGCCGCAGAATGTGTACAAGTACTTACAAAAACGCCAGCGAATTGCCACACCTCTGCGTGTAAATGCTCGCCAATGAGATACATCACGACGATTCTGCAGAATGTGCGAGACTTACCATTTAAAGATTTCTACGCTTTTCGCCTAAATGTCCACTCAATATTTGAATCGATGGGGGCCGGGATGGCCGCTCTACGCGACTATGTCGACGGTGACAGTGGGCGACAGCCCTGGCGATGCATGTGAATTGGGACAGGAGCCGCCAGCCGCCCAGACCGCTAGAAGTGGACGCTAGAAGTGGACACTAGAGAGCGAGATGACACCCCTGGCCCTGTTCATGGCCCCGGCCGCCTTCCTCAATCGCGTACTAGAGCAAGGGGAAGGCGCTTTAGCCTTTGAGAAGGTTTGTTTCTGGTGGTATTGTTCTTGGGAAGCAAGCGCTGATGCAAGCCTGCAAGTCCACCAAGTCATTGCTCGAATCCGCCGTCAGCGACTGTACACTGTACGCTTCAACGACCTCGACTCAGCCTATTTTGGGAGGACCAAATCGTCAGTCGGGAGAGGAAAGTCATCCTCGAGCGACCCAGGACCCGCAGCTTGACCTGGCCCCCCTACCACGCAGCTTATCACACGAGAACACGGACAACAGCACACTCCACTCGACTACTATTCTGCAAAAGACCTTAAGACTCTTAGATCGTACCGCAGGCACGAATATCAACCACACCACACGCGCACGCACAGCACGCACAGGCAGAAACACCTGTCTCACTCTACTCTACACATTGGCTTGCCCTTTACCACCTCTGGCCGCCTTGCTCGCGACACACATGGCCTGATCCAGCATCTACGCTGCCCCCAGCTTCCATCACCGCCTATCCGCCTGTCCCCTTTTCAAGCACCGCGGCGCATTTACCAACATACCTACTGCGAACCACAGGACACAGCCTGTCAAATATTCGCCATGGCAGATCACGGAGGCACAGCCGTCATGTCACCCACTTCTATTCACAGCCTCGAAAGAAAGGCCAGCAGCTCCGTCATGGATGACTCGGACAAAGAAACAGTACGCCCGTGCTTTTACACTTGCCCTTGCCCTTGCCCTTACCCTTTCGCGCCTCCCAACCTACGTATGCAGTCCCGATCTACAACACCACTGCCCGCCAGCATGATGCAGTGACACACCCAGCGCCTCGTGCTTGTCACACGACAGGCCACGAGGTGGGCTGCCAATCTAATCGCGCCACACATCGCCTACGAGAAATTACATTATCTTCGGCCGCTAATGGAGTTTCGAAATTCATAGGATACCTTTGAGGACACTTTTGAAGACGCTGCGAACGACGTTGCCCCCGACACTCCCCCAGAGACGTCCTCTGTGCGGTCCCTGACCCAAAGAAGTGTTTCGGGTTCCAAACCACCTGTTCCCGTCCTCGAGATCAAACAAGAAGACAAGGCAGAAAGGGAAGTGCCCGTGGAGGAGCTTAAGGGGCTATCTCCGGTTGAGCATACCCCTGTGGTAATAGCAGAGCCGCAAGTCTTGGAGCCTGAGCCGTCGACAGAAGTCGAGCAGACTAAGGACGTCGAGAAAATCGAGAGCACACCCACACGTGGCGACAATGAAGTGACCGATGCCCAGGAAAGTTTGTCTTTACACTCAGACGGCCAGCTTGATGAAGTCAGCCTCTACGACGAGATTCCTTCGGACACGGTCAAAGGTGCAGACGACGGCCATCGCTCCTCTAAAAAGCTGGCTTGGTTGACAGGGCAGGCTGCAGATGAAGAGGCGGTCAAGGTGAGCCCCAGCGAGCCTGACCCTCCCGAGCCTCCCAAAAAGACGATTTCGCTCAGCAGCATCACGAGCTCCCTTCCTGCAATGCCTTGGTCTCCAGGGGCACACGGCCAAACTTCTCCAAAGAATCTCGATGCTGCTGCCCCTGTTGCAGTAGCAGCAGCAGCAGCAGCACCAAAGTCTCCAGGGACGCCCCCTGCCACCAGCCCTCCAGCTGCAGCCACTGTCTCCGCACCTCCACCCCAGCGGAAGCTCGCTGGTGCTTTCTCCTGGCTGTCTAGGAACTCGTCCAAAGATTTAACAAACGTGATGCCGCCTGCTGTCTCTTCTAGGCGAAATACTGCCAGCTCGACTGCCACGTTGGGCAGCAACCCGGACATGCTTGGCAAGCTAGATGAAGAGGGGCACTCGAGGCATAGCTTGAAGGACCGCTTCAAAGCAATGCGCATGCGAGAAGAGGCTGGTATCACAAGCCTTCCGGACGATGGCGAGCCGAACGGCATCGCGCACTTGGTTAACAAGGGGCCGAATGGGATCACATCTGTACCGGCGGAGGAAAAGGATACTGTGCAGCCACCGCCCTCACCGCTTCCGCAGAACTTGGCTCCCGGAACCGCTGCTGGGGCGACGGCTGGTCCGACAGACCAGGCTGTCGACTGGGATTTATGGCAGTCGGTCGTGAACGAAGGCCCGGCAGCCGTGGCCAAGACAAGCGCGGAGGAACTGAGCAGGGCCATTGCGACTGGTATTCCAAGTGCAATTCGCGGCGTTATATGGCAGGTCCTGGCGCAAAGTCAGAGCACCGAACTGGAGGCCGTTTACCGAGATCTGGTTGTTAGGGGCACAGACAAGGAGAAGGACACCCAGAGCACCAGCTCGCTCAGTGCCGGTAGCAACAGCAGCAGTATCAAAGAGCCCAGCTCATCAGCGTCCTCGGTCCACTCTACACACTCGGGCAATAATGGTCCACCGTCGCCTCCACCAAAGGACACCCCGAAGGAGGATGAGGCCGCACGACTGAAGAAAAAGAAGGAAGATGTGGCCATGATCTCTCGACTGGAGAAGGTGATTCGAAAAGATACAGGAGCCCGGACCGCATATTCAAAGTTCGCTTCTGCCCCGGGCCTCCAAGAGGGTCTTTATGGCGTCTGCAAGGCATACGCCCTATATGACGAGGATGTCGGGTATGCGCAGGGCATGAACTTTTTGATTATGCCTCTCTTGTTCAACGTAAGATGGTGCTCCTGTGCTTGGCTTGGATCTTTGAAGACTAACAAACATCTCAGATGACTGAAGAAGAGGCATTCTGCCTGCTTGTCAAGTTGATGAACAACTACCATCTGCGGGATCTCTTCGTACAAGACATGCCCGGTCTGCACATGCATTTGTACCAATTTGAGCGTTTACTGGAAGACACTCAACCAGCACTTTATTGCCATCTCAGACGGCGAGGCATCTCGCCCCATCTCTACGCCACCCAGTGGTTCCTTACCCTGTTCTCATATCGCTTCCCTCTCCAACTCGTCCTCCGCATCTACGACCTCATTCTGTCGGAAGGTCTTTCAGCCATACTTAAATTCGGCATCGTCTTGATGCAAAAGAATGCCGACACGCTTCTTGGCATGACGGACATGTCTCACCTTACCAATTACCTCCGCGACCGCCTCTTCGATGTATACATCGAGTCCGCTCCCAGCGCCAACAGCATTCTCGAAAATGGCTTCTTCGGAAGCTCGACCTCCAGTATGGACAAGGAAGTCTATCGCGCCGACCAGCTCGTTCATGACGCCTGCGAGGTCAAGCTCACGCATGAGGTCTTGCAGGCCTGGCGTGCTGAGTGGGAAGAGAAGACTCGCGAGGAGAAGGAACGTCAAGTGGAGGTTGAAACGTTGCGGTCGCAGAACACCAGCTACTCGAGTAAGATTCGCAAGCTGGAGGAGCGGTTACAGGCGGTCGACAAAGAGCAGGCAGAGCTGGCAACGGAGCTCGTGCACACCAAGGTGGAGAACGAAGAGCTGAAGGATCAGAATGAGTCGCTCATTGGTCAAGTGCGCGAACTCAAGATTGTAATTGAGAAGCAACCGGCCGACATTGAGGACCAGTGGAAGCTGGAGCGGGAGGCCTTGATGCAGAACAACCAGCGTGTGCATGAGGAGAATGAAAAGCTGGAGAAAGAGTGTGCAGAACTCGAGGAGCAGCTTGTGGCGACCAAGATGCAATATGCCGAGGTAAGCCATCCTTTCAATCTTGCCCTGAACGTCTGCACACTCGCTAACGTGGGAATAGATAAACGCGCAACATGAGACACTAAACAGGAAATGGAACGACCTCAAGCGGACTTTTGCATAGGAGGAATCGCTGCCAGAGTGCACCACCGCCATCGCCTGTACACCACCACGCAAGCCGAATTAGCCTCGGCGCTGTAATCACAATTGTTTGCGGTATTATAAAATTGACACATACACTCACAAAAGAACACGCAAAGCATGCAAATCAACAACTGACGGACCAAGAGGTTCATTATGCATCATTGATAGCGGTTGCTGGGTTTTTGGGGATGCTTCATTGGTCATAGCAAGCGCGCAAGCAAACCAGGAGCCAGACCAGCTGGCTCAATTAGACTGATCGTATCCTTTTTAAATCGGTGCGGTGGCATGCTGGGAAGTGCTGAAAACCATGTATAGAAATGGCATTGGGTTTCCTGCTTGCCAAAGCTGGCTTGACTATTGTCGTCTCATGTCGTCGATGTGAGGACCCTATGGGTATGCTTGTATATATGCCTTGCTGGATCCTAAAAGCCGCTTAACTCGTGCTGCGAGTGATGTTCCCTTTTTGACGGTATCAAGTCCCATTAGAAAGCACGGCGGTTCCATTTCGTGAGAGGGAGCTTTGGGTCGTGCGCCGCCTTAGGTACGGCAGGTGTACGCCATTTTACAATAGTCACTGGATTACCAGAGCGGATGGTACCGACTAGTACTTGTCGCACGGTCATCATGGGGAGGTTGGCTGCGAGGGCGGCGAACGCAATGCTAGGCTCTTCTCTCCGCCTAGGTTGTTGACTGGGATTATTCCGCTCAGAGAGGCGGAGGTTCGTGGAGCCAACGGTAACATAGTGGTGCGCACATAGAAGTGTTGATCACAAATGCATGTTCGGTTGTCGTGAAAGGGACCATCGGCCCAGGGCCTGAACTTGGGCGTTGCGAACAGTCTCATGGCGATGAGTGAGTCCAGCTGCTGCGCAGATGTGGGGACGCAGCAACAACTGTGGCGCGATTTGCACATACTCAAAGGTTGTCACGGCAGTATACAAGAATGGAAGACGGACACGGATTTGCATTAGGCACGTAAAAGGCATTTCTTTTCCCATTGTTCCTTTGATCCCCATGTCCCAAATGCGATGAACGTGTCACTGCTTGACCATAAATACAGCCGTAGCCACCGAAATCATGAAGGCAGCCGATTTGATCCGTTGAACACCGAGTCCATTTTGTTAGTGCCTGATGATAGGGTTTCTGTTGGACGACTTGGGTATCCTCCCCATGTTTCCATGCGTAGTTGTTCCGTCTTCCCAATGTACTATCCCCATCACGCGGCTTGTGCAATCCTGCTTGTGCCCGCCATTCCAACTGAAGTTCCTCTACCAGCAAATGCGAAGCATCTACTTGTGGAGCTTGCGCTGGTAGAAAGCCAGCTCCTCACCCTCGAGGATGTAGCCATCACAGCGGCCAGACTGGCCGGGGCGCGAGGCGACGACAGCGTACAGGCGACCAGCCTCGAATTGCTTCTCGAGAGCGGGGTCGACCTTGCCGCCGCGCTTCTCGAAGCGCTCGGCCTGCTTCTTCTCGATGCTCTTACTCTTCTTGACCTCCTCGACGGCCTGGCCCTGCTTCTGCTGGCGACGACGGCCGAGCAGCTGGCCGTAGTGGGCCTCGTACCACTGACGGAAAGGAGCGGCGTCGACCTGGACGACGGCGGACTTGGTCAGGGTGTTCGTGCGGACGAGCTCGTTGTTCGACGGGTGGTAGACGACGCCGATGACGCGGACCTTGCGGGTGGCGCCCTCAGAGGCCCACGCGAAGTTACCGCTGTCGAGACGCAAGGCACGGTACTTGTGGTTGCCACCACGGGTGCGGACGGTGTGGATGCGCTTGGCGCCGATACGGGTCTGGGCGGGCTGACGGCCGGCCTCGAAAACGCGCTTCTTCCCTGTTGGCAGAGGTCAGAACGTATGTTCCGAAGGGTGTCGAACCCGGGTGAGGGGCAAGACAGAGCTTCGAAATCGATACGGGTTTTCGATTTTTCATGTATAGTATAGGCTCGACGTACGGTAATAAGCACGCTTGGCGCCGGAAGCGGAGCGCTTGTGACGAGAGTCGCGAGAGATACCCATGATTGCGGTTTCTGTATGGGATCGAATAAGGAGTCAGTGGATGTCTTGATTGATTGAGTGTGGTGGAGGAGCAGGAGGAGGTGGATGGCTCAGGTCAAACAGCGAGCTGGCTGAAGCCAAACTTTTGGCATGTGCCTGCCAGATCGCCGTGACCGATGATCAGGGGCGGGGAAGACAGTAGAATTTCGAATTGACGGTATTTCTGCTTCTCTTGACATACCTGATGAGTGTGGTAGTCACCAGTTGTTGCAATCGTCGATGGAAATGGAGGTTGTCGGCTTGTCGATTGGCTTGACGAGTGTGAGAAAGAGAGGCTGCAAATTTGGAAAGAGCTGTGGGTTTGCAAACGACGATGCGCCTTCCCGTTCTGGGCTAAGCGAGCTTGGCGCTAGTCCCTGTCCACGTGACGCCCCGCTCAACGACATTCATTTTCTTGGAGAGACAATCGTCTTTTCGGTCTTTCAAGTTGATCAGAATTGTTCTACCCATGAAGCTTGATGCTAGATTTTCTCTAATCAGAGCACTCAAATTATGCACAGATGGCGCCGACCATCAAATTTTTTGACAGGAGAGATGTCATTAACACATCACGATTCATCACACGGCCAGAATTCATATCCTTGCCTCAGATATTCGGGACCATCTTATTGCGGCCTGGTGACTAGAAGCTGCTCTTAATTGCAAAAAGCCACATCCTCTGTGGTGTACTATGCTCATGTTAGCCGCCAGAGACTGCTTCAGAGGGTCGGCTTTGCAGTGTTTACATTGTGATAGGACATCAAGTCGAAAGATGACATGTGCGACTTGTGTTCTTCGAGGCCATATTCCGTGACTGCTTTACCGGAACGGTCACACGCTCGACCCGGTCTCCAATAATTGTCACGCGTGAACATGGGTTATTGCACGAGCACAAGCAGAGCCACACAGAGGACGTGGTTGATCACAACCTGCGCTATACGAACGACCATTAGCAAATTTTCCACAAGCATTTCGGTCAGCATAAAATCTCACCACTATCCTAGCCAATGCTTCGCAAAACCACGGTGCGTAAAGGAACGCGGATGATGATTGCCACCGCTGCCAGACCGAGAAGAGCGAAGCTTGCCTCGACTACTGCCGGGACGTGGCAGTTGTCTGTCGGCCCTGTGCCTCGTAATAAAAGAGCCTAGGAGTCATTTTGCCAAGCATGTTGGTTCGCGAATGGCTTTTGCTGCCAGGCCCGAGGACGAGATGAGAAATGAGAAGCGAGCTGCATGGGTCGGGCTGAGATTTGGCTGAGACTCAGGAATAGCAAGAGCGACACCGCCCTGTGTAACTTACATTCAGAGTCGAGCAAGTTTCAATGAGCAGATCTGCAAGGTGCGTCCCCCGGATGTGCTGGGAACAAGCATGGCGCTTCTGCAAAGTCTGATTATGGAGTGTCTAGCGGATGACCAACGTGATTCTGACAACTTACAGAGTCAACGGCTGTGACAACGTGATATCGCCAGCCGAAAACCCTAGCATAAACTCGTACGTCCCGCTGACAAGCGTCCAGCCTTCTATCGCCTCGATCCAGATACTCAGGTCATCCTCCAAGATGGTCAAAGAGATAAGTGAGCTCTCGCCAGCTGCCACTTCGACCTTCTCAAACGCCTTGAGAAGCTTAGGTGTTTCCTCCGCGGCCTACGGCTATCCGACATACAGCTGCACGACCTGTCTCGCATTTACAATGCCGGTGTTGCTCAAGGTGCTCGTCACAACGATTTTCGAGCTGCCATTGCCTGCTACGGCGACGCTCATGTCCCTTAGCAAAAAGTCGGAGTACGTCAGCCCATGGCCAAAGGGGAACAACGGCGCAACCCCACGCTTGTCGAAGCTCTCGTATCCCACGTACAACCACTCGGAGTAGGGTACCTCGATGTCGCTGTTGATCTGGATGGTATCGTTGAGCGACTTGGGGAACATCATCGGCAGCTTGCCACTGGGACTAATGTCGCCAAACATCAGCCTCTGCAGTGCCAACCCGACCTGCTAGCCAGGATACCAGAGCTCCATAACGGCGTCGACTTCATCGATCCAGGGCATGAGGACCGCGGAGTTGGTGTTCAACACCACGATTGTCTTCTTGGATAATTTGGCGCCTTCGGAGTGACGGTCCGAAGCAAAGATTATGTTGACATCGACCAGACCAGCGATTTGGCTGGCCTCGTCATTGCGGGCGGTGTTTCCCACGTTCACGCCAAGCGTCACGCCGTATGCGCCGGTGGAGAGGGAGTACCCCATATCATGCTCGAGTCGAAGGCTCACCTCCGTGCCGGTCTCAAGATCCGCGACACCTTGGACGATGTAGCCAAAGTTCGCAAAGGACATGTTTGCTACGATGTTCTCGTTCAAGTACAGAAGAACAGTGCCCTGGTCAGTCAGGCTGAAGTGGTATGTGCCGCTGGTATTAGGCAGGAAAGTGCCCTCGTACTTGGCGGAGAAGACCAGAGGCCAGGCTTGCCACAACTCGGCAGGATACGTTACGGAGGTGATGTTGGGAAGGAACTCAGTCTGGTTGATAGGCTCTGAGAAGTCGCTCTCGGTCCAATATGTCACGTTCACGCCACCGTCCTGGAACATTGTGGACGGAACCGTTGCAAGCTGGCCCGTGCCGGGATATGCTTCGGCATATGCGACGGTGATGTTGGACTGCGCACCGCGCTCTTGCAGGTGGGTGAGTGGTGCAGTGACGACCATAGTAGAGTCGATGACAAAGCCGCCGTGATTCTCTGAGACTTGATTCTGATCCGTGGCGCCCACGCCGAAGATGCCGATTTTGGACTACTTGATCGGTGACAGTGGCAAAGCGCTGTCGTCATTCTCAAGAAGCACTGCGCCGTCCTCCACCATCAGCTGCGCGAGGTCGAGATGTACTTGTGTGCGCATGACGGACTCCGCGTCACCGGTAACCGGATCGTCAATCTGTCCCAGCTTGAACATGTAACGCCATATCCTCGCTACCATGTCGTCCATCCTCGACTGGGGTGCCGAGCCATTGGCGACTGCTTCAACGAGCGGTATCCGTAATCTGCGATAACATCAATGTGCAGGCGAAGAGGGGGAATCAACGTAAGGCCTTGTTCTTGACTCACAGTCCGGGAAGCCGTATTCCGCAGTCAGGTCTAAGCCAGGCATAGAGATGTCGAGTCCGGCCATGACGTCCAGACCGTCGCACGCGTCGAGAAGTACCAGTCCGCTACCACGAAGCCTTCGAAGCCGCAGTCCTGTCTCAACGTCTGGTTTAGCAGCCAGTCATTCTCGCAGGTAAAGTGCCCATTCAGACGGTTGCACGAGCACATTATTGAGCCTGCATCCGCCTCTTGGACCGCGCCTTTGAACGCGGGAAGGTACAGCTCGTGCATCGTCCTCATGTCAAGCTCCGCATCAATCGTAATCCACTCCGGGTCTACCCCAAAGCGATTTGTGTCCTGGTTGTACGCCGCAAAGTGCTTCAGGCATGCGACAGCGCCTTGGCTCTGGATACCCTCGACACCCGCCACCGCCATACGTGTCGTCAGCCACGGATCCTCGAATAGTGTCTCGGCGACGCGCGCCCACAGCGGCGAGCGTAGAATGTTGATAGTGGGAGCGAGCACGACGTTGCGGCACTTGCCTATGTGCTCCTGTGCCATCGCCTGCCCGAAGAGGTACTGCATGGTTGTGTTCGACGAGCTCGCTGCCATCACGGGCGCAGGGAACGTCGTCATGTTGTTCAGCGACTTGCCGACGTCCGCGAGGCCGTCTCCCATGCAAATCGCTAGGACGCCAAGAGTGTCATTGCCACTGATGTGGCCGATACAGGGATTTACGCCTGTGCCATTGTCGTCAAGCTGGACGGTGGGTCACTTGGTGGCCTGATATATTGCAGATACTTGTACGTACAACTGTGTCACCTTGAACCATGGCGAATCTCTGCGTGGTATTGAGTTGTGCAATGAACGCCTGCAAACGCTCTTCGTAGGGCAGAGACGCGTTGAGCCATGGCTGTACAGTCGCCGCAACGCTGGACACCAGACACGCGAGCAAGGCTGTCTTGCCGAAGGAAGGCATGTTGGTCGAATTTTTAGATCGCCGAGCAACAAGCCAAAGGCTGGGGCCCAAAAGCCGCGCTCATCGTGTCTTGTGTTCTTTATACGTTGACTAACCGGATCATTGTCGCCGACCATTCACGATACCGTATCTTAATGACAAGCATCAAGCACCCATCTCTTAGGCTCCATCGACCGGCCCGAGATATTGGCCCCTCGGATGCAGAGGCGGTAGGTGCTGATAGGAACTTGTCATCGTATTGAAGATCGATGTGGCTCCGCAGAGCTGAATTGGTTGCATGATGCATGACCAAAATCTGGTGTCTGTGTATTATAGGGCCCGAGGGGGAAAAACTCTGCGATGCCGATCTGCACTTTGCCGATCAGAAGGAGAGTCGAGTCGCGCGCTGCACCGCAATGTCAGTGACGATGGTAATAATAACATCCTAGGCTTTGTATACTGTTTTCTTATTGTACTGATGGCTCAGGGACGTAGAGACTTGGAAACTGGACAGCACGTTTAATAGGACAACGCGTTTAATAGGACAACGTAATGCGCTGAAGTAGGCCCTGCCAGAGGTCTATTCGTTCTATGGTGTCTGTTCTCCCAAATTTTCTTACATTGGTGATCAACACCATCCCACCCCACGAAACTACAAATACACATTTCCATTGCCCACTTGCCCTTATAGGTTTTTGACCCGCATCTTACACCGATGAATCAAAGTTCGTCTTCCACCTCCTAAATTTCACCATTCTGGGCTCTAGGTCCTAGCCCGGCACGACTTCTGCCACTCGCAGGCACCGTTAGAGTGCGCACGAAGTGGGCACGCCGGGTCGGTACAATCGGCGCTTACACTGCAGAATTGACCGCAACGCGACGCCCGCTCGAATATTCCGTGCGGGTTGCGCACATTGAGGCTAAGCTCCTCGAATGCGCGCTTGCAGGCGGTAGTGGAGCCGGAGCCGGTGGTTGGCTGGGCCTTGATGCTGCTGCTGGTTGCAACTGCCTTTCGTGCATCTAGCTCTGGGGCGTCTCTACCAGCTGGGGCGGAATCATGCGCAAAGTCTTGTGCGAGTGTGAGGCCGCCAAGGGCGAGGAGGACAATGATGCTGGTAAGTTGAATAACCCACTTTCCGCCACCCCCCTGTTTCCGCCACCTTCGTTACGGAAGCTCATTTTCCAACCATATTATTTCAAATACACACAATATAT